>JAIUZE010070732.1:0-78207 GCA_022085475.1 Heliosperma pusillum | reverse complement strand
TACGGTTTAACCCCGAACGTCATTTAACTATTCCCGAGTCAACTTAAGTCCCGAAACAAACCCGAAACCTGACTTGGGCATGAGTCACACACCCCATGTCACTTTTTTCCACTCACTTTAGATCTTTTAATTCTTTTGATTAAACTAATACGAATATCTAAGATATTTGTAACTTTATCGATCCGTCAACTTAAATTACACAAATCGCTTAAAAACAGACCCGGTTTCTTCTCCTACCACACGGCTCCCTCTCCTCTCTTAGGACTAGATATTTTCTTACTTTTGATTACAACAACATAATATCTAAATAATATCTAGATATTTGATTTAATTAACTTAATATCTAATTATATCTAAACAATTACCATAATATAATTATAAAACCCGAGTCAATCCCGTAACAACAATTTCAAAACCCGACTCCATAATTCCTCTATATTTACAACGGCACTCCTCCCTACCTATTCTCCTACATTATCTTTTCATTTTTTCAATAATCAACTTAAATATCTAATTAATACTTCTTTAATATAATCAAAATCGTTCTTCGTCGTTCTTCATCGTTCTTCGTCTTTCTTGAGCAAAATCGTCATAAAACCTTCATTTCTTATTCAAATCCGTCCTAACTTATATTTCTAGAATCTCCTCTTCGCTCTCCATCTTCAAGTACGGTTTATTTTCACTTCCGACAAAATCGTTTTCAACACTTTAATTATGGAAAATCAAGTTTTAATTCTAACAATATTATTCTTGTCATTTCTTATAGGAGAAGATTTTGGAAGACGAGGTTTGGTGACTCGTATATTTTAGAAGAAGATGAGTAGACGGGTTTTTACTTCTATTTTGGTGCTAATTGATTTTGTGCTAGCTAAGGTAGGAGTACCCCGAGTACTCGACGAATTATGTTAAATACTTTTGTTTTTTGTTTATAATTATTGTTATTTACGGTTTTTTTAACTAGTAACATGATAAGTGGTTATTTTTATTATGTTGTATGAATTTTTAATATGTTTAGTGTTCTTGACATATTTGGATGATTTGTACATAATCATGATTTTTGTATGGATGATGTTTAAATTGGTTGTTAAAATGGTTGTTTGTTAATTAAAACATGTTGGAAATAACTTGGGATGTGTTTGTTGGTGGAGCCGTGTAAGGTGGCTGGAAAACCACCCCAAACCAGGCCGGTTCAGGCCGGTTCAGGCCCGGTCCAGGCCGGTCTGGGTTGGTCCGGGTATTGGTCTTTGGGTTGTGTCGATACTTGATTGTTTTGTTGTTGTTTTGACGGGTTTTAAATATGTTAAGCATGCGGGAAATATTAAGAAACGATTTTTAGAAAAGGCGCCAAAAACAACCCAAACCAGGCCCGTGGGCCCAGTCCAGGCCCGGTTTATTCTCGGCCCAAAACAGGCCGTGGGTCCTCCCTTTGGACTTGTGACGGTTTTTGAGTTATTGTTATTTTATCGTGTTTTGTAATATTTAGCAAGTGGGAAATTTTAATAAGTAAATTATTTATTTAAAAGGTTTTCATAATATTATTATTTCTCACATGTTAGAAATTATTATACGAGTTTTTAGTTTAATTTGATATCTTTTAAGTCAAGCGGGTTTTCGTAAGATTTAATAATTCACATGTTAGAAGTTGGAATAAAATAGCATGAAATGAATATGATGATTTTATGTCAAGTCTAAATGGTTAAGACTCTGTTTCTAGCCGGTTTGACTAAACGGGTTTGGTCGAACTAAAATCTAGTCAGCCCCGTATGGGACACATAAATGAAAAACGCGTGAAGAAGCTCATTGATAATGGGACTATCTCCCCATTTGACTATGAATCTTTTGGCACGTGTGAATCATGTCTCATAGGCAAAATGACTCAAATTTCCTTCAAAGGTGGTAGAATGCCCGCTGCTGACCTATTAGGAGTCATACATACTGATGTGTGTGGACCTATGTCAATCAACGCTGGAGATGGCTATAGATATTTTATCACTTTCACGGACGATTTGAGTAGATATGGTTATGTCTACTTAATGAAGCATAAAAGTGAGTCCTTTGACAAGTTCAAGGAGTTCCAGAATAAGGTTGAAAAACCAGCTGGATCAGAAAGACTACAGCACTACGTTCAGATCAGCGTGGTGGAGAACTCTTTCGAATGAGTTTTGATCAAAACACCTTAAAGACTCTGTTGTAGTCCCTACCGTTACTCCACCTGGAACACCACAATTGAATGGTGTGTCCGAACGGAGAAATCGAACATACTTGCATACTTGTTCGATCCATTGATCAGTCAAACACGTTTGGACCAGATTCTTATGGGGTGTGCTCTTTGTCAGTTCTCTAATACTTAACCGATGTCCGTCTAAAGCTGTCGACAAGACTCCATATGAATGATGGAAGGGAAACGTCCCTAACTTGTCCTTTATTCGGGTTGGGGCTCGCGAGGCTTATGTCAATGGATACCTGACGATAAGCTTCGACCCACGATCGCTCCAGACATACTTTATTGGTTATCCAAAAGTGATGTATTATCATTACTTTTACTCGCCCTACCGAACATCGAGTTTTTGTTTTGCGGCTAGTGCGACGTTCTTAGAGAAAAGAATTTCTCGAGAATAGGACAAGTAATGGAACCTTCGAACTGTCGGAGATTCAAGAACCAACAACCGAGCAACCAATGGAGGAAACTGTTCCTTCATCATCAGCTGCGGTTAATATTCCTTTGGAACCTAGGAGGTCGGGTAGACACTCTATTCCTCCAGACAGATACATTGGTATGGTCGAGGAGAATGAGAGTGATGACGTTTTACTCCTAGAGAGTAACGAACCCGCTACCTATAAAGGTGCTATGACCTGTTCCGACTCTAAGCTATGGCTGGACGCCATGCAATCCGAGATGGACTCTATGTATGAGAATAACGTATGGGATCTGGTTGACTTACCTGATAAGATTCGGCCTCTTCAGTGCAAATGGCTTTACAAAATAAAGCATTCTGTAGAAGGACAACCAGATACATACAAGGCACGACTAGTGGCAAAGGGTTTCACTCAAGTGCACGGTTTGCATTATGATTAAATCTTTGCACCCGTAGTCATGCTGCGTTCCATTCGGATAATCTTAGCGATTGCCGCTTTTCATGACTATGAAATTTGGCAGATGGATGTGAAAACCGCCTTCTTAAACGGTTATTTGGAGGAGGAGTTGTACATGGTACAACCCGAAGGTTTCATTGATCCTAAGAATCCTAAGAAGGTATGCAAGCTTAAGCGTTCCATCTATGGACTTAAGCAGGCATCTCGGAGTTGGAATCATCGTTTCGACCAGGTGATAAAAGAGAATGGATTTACTCGATCGATCGAGGAACCATGCTTATATATCAAGTCGAGTGGGAGCAAGATTGTCTTCCTAATATTGTATGTCGATGACATACTCTTGATTGGGAATGACATACCTCTCTTAACTTCGGTAAAAGTTTGGTTAAAGAACCATTTCCAGATGAAAGATCTGGGTGAAGCACAAAGAATTTTGGGGATCCGTATCTACAGAGATAGATCACGACGGATGTTATCCCTCAGTCAGGAGTCTTATATAGATAAGATTCTTGAGAGGTTCAGCATGACCAACTCCAAGAAGGGGAAACCTTCCAATGGTCTCTGGGATGCAGTTGAGTAAAGCTCAGGCACCAAAGACATCGGAAGAGGTCGAGCGCATGAGTCGGATTCCTTATGCATCAGCTATAGGATCGATCATGTATGCCATGATATGCACACGTCCAGACGTGGCATATGCATTGAGTATGACAAGTCGTACCAAGGCAATCCAGGTGAAACACACTGGATGGCTGTTAAGAATATCCTTAAGTACCTACGGAGGACTAAGGATTGGGTATTGACTTATGGAGGTGACACTGAGCTATGCGCAACCGGTTACGCAGATGCTAGCTTCCAAACGGATCGAGATGACTCGAAATCTCAGTCTGGATTCGTTTTTTTACTCTTAATGGCGCTGCGGTCAGCTGGAAAAGCTCCAAACAAACTGTTATAGCAGATTCTATGACTGAGTTCGAGTACTATGTTGATTCAGAGGCTGCGAAGGAAGCTATATGGATGCGTCAGTTCTTACAGGACTAACTGTAGTTCCTAGTTCGGATGACCCGATCACCATATATTGTGATAATAGTGGTGCCATCTTCCAGGCTAAGGAGCCTAAGTCCAGCAACAAGTCTAGGCATGTACAACGGAAGGCTCACATGATCCGAGATTACATGGAGCAAAGGGAAATAGTGATAGACAAGATTGCTACGGATGATAACGTCGCAGATCCTCTCACTAAACCATTGAGATATGATAAGCATGAAGGGCACGTTAATTCCATGGGAATCAAACGTGTTCCTGAGTTGTATTAGTTGTTTTATATGGATTAGACACCTGTATCTTTTTCATAAAACTATCTATGAAATCATCGTTTTGTTTTATAGTTTGTTTTTCATGTGGGTTGTACTGACAACATTGAACACCACAAAGTGAACTGAATTACATTATATTTGTTTTGGTCCGTAATCGCCTACTTGAGCTGATAACTCTGGCAATTATTCTGTGCAGTCGATTGATGGTGGGTTCAACGAGCCATAAGTCAAACAGTTGACTAATCGATCACATATGCGATTTATAATGATACATCACAGGACATTTTTGTGACAACGTTATGGAGTCCTAAATGTTTCAGAACATTAGGTGCCAGGTCGTGGATAGGACATCCATAGTGTTCCTAGAGTCGATTCTTTTGACTATCGATTGTCTCTTGAGATAAAGGCAGTTTTTGGGTGACTTTGGTTTCTTTCTCATGGTCGACCGTAACAGGAGGCTAAGTAGATTTTCACTGGGTCATTTCATACGGCGCTTGTATCTGCAAGATTCGAGTTGAAGAAAATATCCAACCTTTATCAGGATATGATATTTCTCAGGGCCACTCGAGGAGCTGTAACTGAAATGCATGGCCATGCTCGAATGAAGATTCGTTTATCAGTTAAGTTACTCTCTAGTCGGAGAAACCACTCTTGATACAGATCACTTGTAAAATACGACCTTTGTGAATACGGACTTTGCAAATTGTTTTACATTGAGTGGGAGAAATTTATTATGGATATGAGAATCGGTTATCGCACATACACTTGTACGGAAAAGTGGGAGATTGTTGGAGCCAGTGTCCTCCACAGTTAGTGCAATAACATAAATAAATCTCTGCAGGTTCACAGGGTATACTTTGTATAATATTCAGTTGATTAACGTTTATCAATAACGGTTGGCTTGCTAGATAAGTTTGACGTTATTGTCATACAGATGGCGGTGATCAACTGGTCCCTAAAAGTCACACCTATAGGATGTGTTTGAGAGATGTGATTATTTGAGAAAATAATCATATTGATGCCCCATTATATGACTAAAAGGTTAGTTAGTGTATTTGACTAAAAGGTTAGTCAATGTGATGATGAGACGATTATTTAATAACGATTAAATAAAGTTAGCTGAGACGAATTAACTGTAATTGTAAATTGGATATATAATGTAAGCTAATTAAACATAAACCGTTATAATTAATTGGCAAATTATAAATATACGGATATTTATAATTAATGATGTATCATAATGTCGGTCCAGGTAAAACGACGATTATAAGATATTACATTATATTGGAAATTAAAATGACCAAAAACGAAAGTATCCAGATACACTCGGTTTTTAGTCAATGGGTAGTTATTTTTGAGGAGACAAAAATCTCCCATATAAAAACCCTATGTGCCGTGAGAAATAGGTGAGTAGAAAAGAATAAATTGAGATTTTGCTTTTCTAACCTAATTCCTCACTACTGCCTCCATCATTCACACAGAAACAAAAGTTTACCTTAACTTTTGACAAAACACAAAACAAAAGGTTAACAGTAACTTTTGAAAACTTCTAGCAACACAAGGGCATTTCTCATATAGTCTTGGGTGCAACGATTAGGAGGATATCTACTTTGATATCTCTGTTCTTTACGCCATTGCTAGGACCGGAGGTTGATTTCTAAATCTATACTCTTATTCTTGTTTTCGTTTATGACTAGTATAATCAAGTTATTACTATTTCGTTATAATCCTATAATAATTGTATTGTGGTAATACCGATTTCCCACATAACCATCTCTGGTTGCGATTGTTATTGGACCACACATATCCTTATGTAATAAAGCCAATAACTCACTAGTTCGATTTCCTTTTCAATAAAAAGGGCACGGATCATCTTGCCTTGAATACAAGATTCGCACACACCATAAGATTTAAAATCAAATGTTTTAGGGATACTAGTCAATACTAGCCTCTTATGTGCTACACAATCCATAATTAAGATTAGATTTGGGTCACCAATTTTGAGCCTTTTACAATCTATATGACAAATAATTTCTAGTTTAGGTCAAGAATATAATTACCTTTGATTGGTATGGGATAACCATTGACCAAGTATATGCATAAAAAGATATAACGCTTGTTCCATTCACAAAAGTGAAACACTTGTGTCGTACACTAAAGTGGATAATATATTCTTTATTTAGAGGTCATGTACATAACAACTTTTATTAAAGTATACCTCTAAATCCAAAACTAGATTGATCACATTATAACTTTTATATGTCTCTATATAAATAACACTACAATAGTTATATTTCCCTTGTAGGTCGACATTTAATCATGGCTAGTCGTCGCACGAATCATTATTATGTGCGTTGAATACATTGATGAGAAACATAATTGATATCTAATACCCAAAAATTGCATTTAGCAAAATAAATATCGATCATATAGATATTATGGATGAAAATACTTTTAGGTGTAATACACCCAATTTCTATTTCTCCAGAAAATTTGGGGTATTTCTAATGTCCTACACTGTAAGTATAGAATCATCGATAGTTGGGTTCGACACCTTGTTTCGGTTTGACTTTTCTTATTTAAAATAGCTTCGTCTTTTTCCCTCGCCTTGTGCCAACATCGTGTCAACCTACTCTTGAACCTCGTCCTATTTTTAACAATTAAGAATAAAACATTCCTCTTAGAGCTCCCACTCACTTTCATGAATCTCTACTTATACAAGTAGATTAGAATTATTATGAAGATTATTCTTCATTCATTCATGGTTTTACCTTCAAAAGGATAAACCTTTCATGAAGTGACTATGGACGGTATTTGGTTATTCACGATTTTAAATAAATCAAATAACCTAGTCGTACCATTGTTATGACGACATATCAAAAATACAAATATTTTATTTGGAGCAAAAAATATTGATGTACCATTGTTATAAGAAGTCGTCACAAAAATTCAAAACGTTCTTGACTAAGTGTGACTTATTTGTATACTCTTCATAATAGACATTTGAAATGGTAAATATGAGGATCAAAAGAAAAATTTAATTTTGTCTTTAGCTATGCTGGTTTAAACGGAGATTTAAATCGAAGTAATAAATGCTACCGTATAAACTTTATGGAACTACTTCCCACGATTGAACGTATTAACAAGTTTGTAGAAGGATGAAATATTTGTCATTGCGCGAATAATATAAATATAACGGAAAAATAACATTCATTGCTTATATATAATTCACTTGTAAAACAATTTTATCAAGTCTCTCATATAATGACCCCTCACGAAATTATATAAGTGATTCCGAGACCCGCATTTAAATAAAAAAGAACATGTTATGCCACTTTTATGTAGTAAACGGTAAGTCAACATTTTGACTAATTCTACCCTTAGAACTCTCGGTCAACGGATTTCTACCAAATTCATCTCCTAGTCCCGGGATAACTCTTATCCCATTGAGTCCAACCCAATTTTGGCGTGTGATCGCATCACCCTACTTACCCGAGGTAAAAAGGGTCCACGTTGTGGTTGCCCTAATGAACACGGGGTTCATAGGTGCTTCAATTGGTAAGCCTAAATCTCAATTTCTTTTAAGTCATGTGAGAGGTCTTGTCAATTTAGTTATTAATTCCCTATAAGCGAACTAAGTCGGTGAATTTTGAATAACTTTGAATTGACAATCGAGAAATAAAATAAAATTGCATGTTGACAATTTTGGCATGTGCGGAAAAACATAAAGCAAGCAAATAATAAATCCTAGTATGACCACCTAGCTAATCTAATTAACTAGACGATTACAAAATCGGAAACCAACTCCTTGGCCCCTTGCCTCTTCATGGAACATACTTCAAAATGGCACCGTCTTTTGGAACACCGACTACGGGAATCTCCGTCTTTATAATAATTAGTTACAAAAAGATACAAATAAAATTCGTATTAAACATTTGATCTAGAAAATGAAATTAAATTATTACAAACGGCGATATGAGATCGCAAATAAAATTACAACCGAATCGGTATTGCCTTACATTACGGGGAATACCGATTAAAATAATCTAGGCCATACTAGGTACAACTTGCATTAAAAATTAAATAAATGACATTTATTTATTCAACAATAACAACATAAATAAAATGCTATAAAAATTATACCAAAATCGCCTTTAACACTTATCATGCTCATTCTAGCTCGGTTTTTTAAACATTAAAAATCAATAATCAACACTTAAATCGTATTTAAGCTCAAACTAATTATCTAAACTGATTTAGAACTCAAAATTAGTCCACACTAACCTTTTTTGTATTTAATGAGTTTGAATTGATCGTATTTGCTAAATATAGAGGTTTAATCACAACATTTATGAAATAAACCCAAAATAAAATATAAAAAACATAACAATTTGAAACCAAAATTTTTGTACATTCCGGAACATTTTCAGGAACTCCAAAATCCAAAAATATTTGCCTAAAAAATTTGAATTAAATTTATGAACAAATAGACTTGAATTTATCGATTTTATCAAATAAAAACCAATAAATATAGTAAAATAGTTAAAAAAAAATTATAAAATTTTACCAAGATGATATAAATCAGATTATAAAATGTACCAATAATTTTCAAGAGCAGAAAAGGAAGTATAGATTTTATGAACGTAATAATCTCACTTTATCGACTTTTATCACATAAACATAAATAATCATGCAAAACTTGATTAAAAATCACGAAATCTTACATACAGTATTTAAAACATGCATGTGAGATTATATAAAAATTTCATATCAAGAATAAACATGCAACTATTTTTAGTTAACTTTTAACATAAAAAATGCATATGAACTTGATTTAAAGGCCATAATTCAAAATAAATAGCAAATCAATCGATTTTGAGGTCAGTGGGTATGCATACAAATCAAAAATTTTGTGCAAACCATTTTTAACACAAATTTTTGATTTTTCTCAAGTTATCGTAAAACCCGATTTTAATGCTTAAAATCAATATGCATGTAACAATTGTGCTCTGATACCAAATGAAAGAGCTAGACCTCTAATTAGACTCCTCTAATTAGTTCATTAACTGACATTAATTTAATGATTTAGGATCTAGTTATCATGCATGCAAATATAGAAGCTTAAATATAAAGATAAGATGAAATTTCCTTACAATGAGAAATTTTCGGTTAAATTGGGGCACAATAAGAACTCCTTCTTATTGTTCTTGAGCATGGAATTAGTGGATGATCCTACATAAACCAACCTCCAAATTAGAAGGTCTCCTTCTTGTCGCACCCAAGAATCAACACAAATAATCTCTATTATTATTATACTAGATAATGAGAAGAGATTTCACCTTTTACTAATATAAATGATATTACTACTCTAGTAATATAGATGAATATTAGTGTATTGAGAGTTAAAGAGATGAAACATGAATTAAAAGCATGAGCAAGAAACAAGAAGAACTCTAGTTCTTTTTCTTGTGCAATCTCATGACACAACCCACACAAGTGGGTATATATGTGCCTAATTTTAAATCACATGCAAATGTTTTATGTGTTGGTTTGTACAAAATAATTAAAGTAGTGTAGGTAATGTCACTATCATGTGAATAAGTGTGCTAATAAAATAAGAACAATCATCATTGCTCTACCTGAGCACAATTTCGGCCAACATGTAGCTAAAATGGTCCATATTAATTTTTTGATATTTGTCCCACAAATACTTATGATTATATGCTTAATTATCTTATATAATTAAGTGTTAGTTTGATCATATAACAATTATATGACAAAAATTAATAAACAATATGCACTTAACTTTTAAGTGATATTTTACCATTATATCAATATATAATAGGTCCCACGATACCCAGTTAATTTATTTTACAACTCCTTGTAAATATAATTAACTAATTACCTCTACCTCAAAATATTACAAAACCTCAACTAATTTAATGAATTAACAATTAATCACTAAATTAAATCTTATTTAATCGTATTAAATAAGACGTAAAATTTATTAGTCAGTTATCGTATAATTGAGTAATAAACTTAAGTGGAATGAGTTCCTAACTCAATTTCCAATAAATATTTCTCGTAACTAAACGTACATATCAAATATATGTAATGTGCTAATTAAACTGTATCATATAATAATAATTAGTATTATATTTGTGTCTCATTCTATAAGTGCATATACTAATAATTAGTATTCTATTTGGGTCTCATTCTATAGTGTGACCTAAAAGGATCAGTCGATCACCGCCGTCATACAACAATAACGTCTAACTCTAGTCAGCTGAGCGTTACCGATTTACGTTAATCAACGGACGTGGAGTATCAAAATATACTAATCATGCCACGTATATTCCAAATTAGATTTATTATATAAATGCACTATTGTGGAGGACACTTACTCCAACAAAGAGGCCATCTGATAAGTAGTCAGTGGTGGTAAAGGCGCAGCTGCTGGGATATTCCCCAGACTACTGTTACTATTAGATGCTAAGTTAGGAGAAACAAAGGGATGGGGATTGACGGCAAGATGAGACTCTCTAGGGACTTCGCTAGAGTCAGACTCAGACTTTGACTCCGACTCCGACTCCGACTCCGACTCAGACTCGAATTCAGCTTGAGTAGTCTTATGGGCAGTAGAGCCTTCCGTCTATGTTGCAGAAGTTGTTCAGCTTGTTCTTCGTTCTTTTTTCAAGTTTGTCATTACCCTTGCTTACCCGAACCACCACTGATGCCATGCCTTTGTTGAACTACTGACGAAAGTAGCGTCCCACTCACATCTGGGTAATATGTACCCTACCATCAAGTCTTTACAAGCACCGACCTTGAATGACGATGACGACTCGTCTGTGCCATTAAGGTTTATGGGTTCAGAGGGATTCTTGATGAAATCCGGATACCGTGCAGCTAACCATTTTCGGACTTCTTCTAACTCTTGCCGTATCTTGATGTACCCAAGCTGAAGCATTTGTTCCTTCATGAACTGGTTCATCTCTTCATCCTTTGACTTCTCTTCCTTAGTCTTTTGGAACTTGACCAAGGTGGCCTCTTTGGAAGATACTTTGTTGGGAACGTTCTTAAAAGTAGAAGAGTCACTCATCCTTTTGACGCGGTTGAATTTTGATATTTCTTCTTGAAGCCGTGGCGCGATTGCATCATCTTTTTTCTTGCTTCGAAGGATGTATGAAGTACAATCAATAGCAAAATCTCCAATTCGTACTTCGTTCATAGCTTGAGGGAGATATGTGGAACAATCCACGCGGACCGTCCCGACATAAGACCCGGTGCGATGGCAAATGGGTTGGTTTAGATGAGATATGTCAGCATTTGTTTCGACGAATACCTTATCAGGATTTTTGAGCATATGTATCTCATCTTCATCTAGGGAGATGAGATGTGAGCAGTCCAAGGTGGATTCCTCGTCTGTGATCGTTAGAACTCCAAGAGGATTTTTGGTGTGTTTGGCCTTGCCACCAGGAGGTAGGGGTAGACGATCGTCTTCAATCATATCTTGTTTAGCTAATATTTTTAGGTGTTACAACAAGGTTGACCTCATCGGATTTGTTGGTGAAGCCATAAGAACGACTCGTTGAGCCTTGATACCCACGACTTACCGTTTTGGTGAAGAGCCCTTTATGGATATCGTCTTCAATTCTAGTATCTAATATGCTCAAGTCTTTGAAAGACTTTATGTTTTGGTACCTTAGATGATTTGCATAAATGGGTCTTAAGTTGTCTACGAACGTTTCCACAAGAGTGGCTTCATCCGGACGTTCAACTAGTTGAGTACTAGTCTTCCTCCACCTACTTAGGAAGTTGGCGAAACCTTCTTTCTCATTCTGGGTAAGAACCTCCAGAGTGAGCATGTTGACTTGGTTTTCAGCATTATCCGCATATTGTTTGGTGAACTCGATGGCAGCATCATCCCATGTTGCAATTTTCGTGTGGTCCAGAGTGTAGAACCATTGCTTAGGAATGTTGTCAAGAGATGAAGGAAAGATCCTTAGGAACATCTCTGGTTTAATGCCTTTGATAGACATGTAGTCTTTGAAAGCACGTATATGATACAAAGGGTTTCTTTCCCCTTAAACTTCTGGATATCAGTCATGTTGAAGTTGATTGGTCGCAGTGCGTTCATAGGTTCATACTTGTGACTGTTTTCTCTGTAAATGTCATCCCCCTTAAGGTACTTGAGTTGCTCCTCCAGATACTAGAGTCGTTATTCAGCTTCAGTAGGGATTGGCTTAGGATCGACTTCAAGTTGTCCCATGGATGGTGGTGGAAAGTTGTCATGCACACTAGGATCATGCATGTCGGGAGGAGGAAGCCTAGTTTCTAGGTCGCAGCTAGGACTCGATCATTACCATTACCATTACCATTACCGTTACCATTCCGGCCTTGAACACTATCTCCTAAAATCTTGGAAGAAGCTGAGGCAAGAGACCGACGACGAATCAAACCACGATCGACTATTTAGCACACTTACTCGAAAAGACTCGATTTGTGATGTGGGAGTGTGCCACAGTGTCAAGTGAGTTTTGAAATGACTGGATCTGAAATGTTTATTCCAGGCAACCGTAGTGTAGTTGTAGGAGTGTTGACTCGAAGTGGAGAAAAGATTCTGACTTTTGACTCGATATTCAGACAGAATTTTGACTGACTTTGCAGTATTTTAGGCCACCTTTGAAAATGCATTACAATTTAAAAGGATTTTGTTTTGAAATTTTTTTGTCATGATTTACAAAAGGGTGACACATATAGTTATACATATTTAAACAGGCGAAGTAACGGTATGCTGAGTGGATTTAAAAGGGATTTGGCTTAAAAGGGTGGATTGCCATACCAACCAATCAAACTCAAGGTCGGTGGAGGGGCCCGTGCCAAACATGAGTAAGGTTGATTCCCAGTGCATTTCCTAAAGTAGTGAAAGCCCTTGGTGCTAACATGAGTAGACACAACGATATGGTTGACGTCAGTCGCTATCCATCCATAGATCCAAATAAGAACTTGGACCATCCGAACAAGACGATTGGTCGAAAGGGTTGGGTTAGGCTTAGGAAGGCTGAATAAAACGACCCATGATGGTCGAGTAATGAAAACCAAAGACTGACTCATACATACTATTCCTTAACCATGTTCACGTTCCACCTTGGGTAACACGTGAGTGTATAATCCCCAGCAGAGTCACCAAACTGTGATGCACGGGACCCGCGATCACGTGCCTCGACGAGGAGGAGGCGCGATTGTGGCGTTGTATTGAATACGCGTTTGTGAAGTCGCCACCAACGTTTGTGGGAAGTTGGCACCGTTCGAATACTTCATGCCATGTCAAGATGCAAAGGAATGAAAGGAACCCTAAAGAACTCGTTCCCCTTGGAATTCTCTGTCTAGAATGACTCTCGTAGATGCCAATGAACACGGGTGCTCACGGAGATCTGGAGTAAGGGGTGAGAGTACGTATTAGGAAGCTCTTTTGATCGAACACCTAATCCCGCCCGCCTCGATAGCGGCCTCTTATAATGGTTAAAGAAACTCTTATGTTATCGATGTGTTGTCGTTTATATGCATGCAATGCAACATCCAAGTTTTGATCCTAGCATGTGCGTTAAGACTAGTCGGTTGACATGCAATTTAGCAATCAATTAGGTCGAAGTAGGATTTAAATTCAATTGAGAAGTGAGAACAATTAATTAAATCATACAATGATTATAAGAGAATAAATTAAATAAGAATAAAGATTACAACAGATTCGAGAGATCTATGTGAGAAATATGTTTGAAAGACGAATTGCAAAGGAAATAATTAAGAAAACTTAACGAATCAGATCAACAGTGATAATGCGATTAATAGTCGGTTAATTTAACGAATTAAACTACGTCCAAGCGAACCAGGAAGTTCAGAGACAAAATACAACCCAGAACAGGCGCAGCAGGTGGTGCATCCTTTGGAAGAGGCGCACCCTTTCCTGCGTCTGTTCTTGAGCTGGATTCTGGCTGTGAAGCCAGAATCACAATTATTTAGTGTTCGTTTGTATGTTTACGGTTTATCATTGATCTACAAGTCGGATAAAAGTGATTTAATAGATTTTAACTATACTAAACTATATCAAAGACATATCTAAGGACTAGGTATGAACTAATCTAACCTTTTAATAAACGATCTCGCATTAAAGACAACAAAAACCCACTAATATTGACTATTAGGAATCTAAGTCGTGAACTAGATAAATAAATATGAAGTAATGTTAAAAAGGTAATTTACGAAAGACTAATAAAAAAGGGTTTGAAAACGGTTTTAACATGAATCCGACATGAATCTTACAAAATTTATACAATGCAAAAGATAAAGTAAAGTACAAGACGAGATTATTACACCCTCAGACTTACATGTTTGAGAAAACGAGTTATTTAAGTTGTCTTTTAGAGATAGCTCTACTCGATGTAATGAAAGTGCCCTCGAAAGAGGAAATTGATTGATTAAAGTTGATTAATTAGTTTGAGTTGGTGAAATTGGTAGGTCAATGCAAAAAGAGATAGGTACTCAGAAGGATCTGAGCTTAAGTGTTCGATTGATCAATAACTTAGTTGTCAATAAGCTTAGAGCAAGGTCTAGAATGCAAAGAGAGAAAAGAAGGGGCGGAACACTAGCGTGCTTTGAAAGTGTGCACGAACCTCTCCTTATATAGGAAGAAATCCGAAGAGTTTTGGAATACGACATCTAGAAAATATCCCTCAAACAGGAAAACAGAGATAGGGAAGAGGCGCAGCAGGAACTGCGACTCTTGCAAGGGGCGCTGCACCTGCTGCATTACTTTATGAGATGTCTCCTACCATAAACAAAAGATTTCCGCTTTTCTTTTTAGGAATTGCGGTAGATCTCGAATACTCTCCAATAAAATACGGATATATTTTACTAAAAAGGATAAGTTTTGAAATATTTAAAATATCTGGAATATTTTCGAACGCTCAGGCACGGTTTTTAAACATGGTTATCAAAAAATGAAGCGGTTTTTGACCGGGATTCCAAATAAACTCTAATGACTATCAAAACGACCGTATCGGCGCGTAGATGACGACCAAGGGGTAGACACAACTGTTTGAGCTATCACTTGACAACAAACGTATGAACTGTCATGCAACATTTCGCTGTAACAAACATACGGCCCAATCATTACTGGGTGGTTGGCGGAAGGTGTAGAAACGAGGTATTTACAACGACCTATATTACAAGGAATAGAAAAACTCTTAGGATCCTTTAGCTTAGGTGGTGAACGATATTTTAATAAGGCGCTGCATTCATAAGTAAATGTAACCGTCTCCACTTCATCTAACGACCGCTTCCTTGTCAGTATATCTTTCATGAACTTCTCAGAGGCCGACACTTGAGTGATCAACAAGGTAAAGGGTACAGTCACTTGCAAATTCTTGAATACTTCCATAAACCTTCCAAATTGTTTATCTAACTTGGATTTATGTTGGCGGTGAGGAAAAGGAATATCAATTTTAAATTGCTCGGCATTTTTCTTTTCCTTCTCTAAATCGCCGTCTTCAGAAGCTGGACTTAAAGTCACTCGATCAAGTTTTTGAGGTACTCGATCGAGTGGTTTTAAGACGGTCGAATTTTCACTCTCACCAGAGGACACTCGATCAAGTTTTTGGGGTACTCGATCGAGTGTCTTTAAGACGGTCGATATTTTACTCTCCGAATTAGACGCTCGATCGAGTATAGTTATACCCGATCGAATATCTGTAAGACCAGGTGCCGTTTCTTCTTTTTTATTACTCGCGCTTATATCAGTTTGACTTGGCATCTTTGGACCCTCGTAATAAGTCCCACTTCTCAAGATAATAGCATTAGCTTGTTCATGTGGAGGATGACCTTGAGGAGGAAGTTTACCCGGTTGCCTTTGTGGATTTTGAGTTGCTAGTTGGGCAATTTGGGTGTCCACACTCTTGTTATAAGCGAGCAAATGAGAGATTTGGGCATCTTTCTTTTGTTGTATTGCGAGGCTTTGTTGCAACATAGCTTTCAATTCCGCCATATCATTATATTTGAGGTAGTTAGGGCGGAGTTTGTTGAAAGTTTTAACCTCCTTGATTTTGACGGTCATAATTGCGTTGAGAATTGCAATTATGAGGAATCACATATGATGAACCTTGTTGATGAGGCGGGGGCAGGGTAGGATTAAGGACATTTTGACTTCGATAAGAGAGGTTTAGATGCTCCCTTATCCTCTCGTTGGAAAAATTGGAGTACGAACTACCTTGCTTAAAGGACTGAAAAGAAAGAACTTGTTCAGTCGTACTAATACACTCAACCGCATTATGCCCTGCGGTACCACATCTCTCACAAATTACCTCTTGTTGAACCATGGCATGAACCGTTTACTTATTTCCCAAAGACTGTGTAGTTTCCAATTTTGCAATTTGGGCAGTCAATGCCTCCAACTCAGCTGCAACGACACTATCTGAACCAGCCCCTCTCAAATTACCCCTAGGGTTAACATACTCAGCAGTGTGAGTAGCGATCTTATTAATTAACTTCCAGGCATGAGCATTAGTTGTATTATTTGGAAACCTCCCATTGGAAGCATAATCTAACAAAGCTCTATGATTATCATACAACCCATTATAGAATTGGTTACATAGGAACCAAGTCTAAAAACCATGGTGTGCGACAGATTTAACTAGTTTCTTGAAGTGAACCCATGCCTCATGTAAGTTTTCAGTGGGACTTTTCTTGAAAATTGTAATTTGACCCTTTAAAGCATTGGTTTTATGTGGTGGGAAGTACATCTTGTAGAAGGAAAGAGCTAGAGAATTCCAATCGGTGTTACTCCAGCTTTTAAGGGAATGAAGCAACAATAATTAGTGAATTTTTCCATATGTTTCGCAGGATACTCATTAAAACCCCCTCCAAACATGCTTCGCCCCACCAAACTGATGTAAGACGGGCGCATCCCAAAAGTACCATCGGCTGTAGTATGGAGTTTGAATCCCTTGGAGATGAATGAAATGGTGGGTTCTTAATGGTTGGCTAAAGTAGTCATGGCATAAATAGAAGTATCCTCTTTGAAGGATTGATTTTCTACAACAAAATCGGCGTAGAACAAGTCAAGCGTACTCAAGTCTTCTGCAACGGATTTCCTTCCAAACGTTTCGTCTAATACGGAGAGTCTTTTCTGGTTCGGGATCGAATAAAACGAGCTCGGACCTGAAAGACCTGGGCATAAACGAACACTAAAGAAAAGGATAAGAACAGTCTCAAGATACTTAGAGTTCCTTAAGACAAAAAGACAAACTAAATTAAAAACAAATAGAAAATTTTTGCCTCCCCGGCAACGACGCCAACTTTGATAAGGGTAAAGTCGCGTTCCATAAATCAAAATAAATCCTAACTCAATACTAACTAATAGTCAGTGATAAGTATAGTATCGAATCCACAGAGAGGCGGTAATAATCTATTTGCTATAACTAAATTCGTCTTAAGGTAACAAATTCTTGAAGGGTTAGTTTTAGTTTCTAAACTAATCGCAATAACAATAATAATAAAGGATGAATACAATAAGATTAAAGGTTTTGGGTATCAGGTTCATTAGGATTATTATTCAGGGATATAATTTAGCTATTCATACCAATAATACAAACAACAATTAAATTCATGTGAGATATAATTAAAAGCATAAGGAAGAATAATAAAAAGGTAATTGAATTAACTAAAGATTAAAACATGAATAACAATGTAGAATAATTACCGATTACAAGATTGAAAGATTGGAAGATCTTATGAAACTTGGAGCAATCCGATAACTAATAATAATACTAGGGTTTTCTAGGTGTCTCTCTATAATTAAAAGCGTAAAAAGTATTGAAAGACGAGCTTTCTATTTATAATACTAAATAAACCGACTTGAAACAAGTTTAGAAAAAAAAGGATTTCTACTAAATACTCGATCGATTATGGGACACTCGATCGAGTATTCATGCTGCAACTTGATCGAGTACATGAAAACTCAATCGAGTGTTCTTGATTCTTCTTTGTTTCTTCTCAGCACGACTCGATCGTGTTTATGCATACTCGATCGAGTGACTTTGTGTTGCTAAGGGTAAAGTCGCGTTCTCTAAATCAAAATAAATCCAAACTCAATACTAACTAATAGTCAGTGATAAGTAAGGTATTGAATCCACAAGGAGGTGGTAATAATATATTTATTATAACTAAGTTCGTCTTAAGGTAACAAATTCTTGAAGGTTTGGTTTTGGTTTCTAAACTAATCACAATAACAATAATAATTAAGGATGAATTCAATAAGATTAAAAGTATAGGGTCTCAGGTTCACATAGATTATAATTCAGGGACACGGGAATAATCAATTAATCATAAAATAAAGTTATCTAAGGTCACAAGATCGGTCGATTCAATTATGCCCTTTAGATCTACAATTTAACATGCGATCACTATCATTAAACGAATTCTATTAAATTATCGTAGCCCATCTTAGTCTTAACCCTCTCAATGTTATGTTGGAGCTAGTGTCCTCCACAGTTAGTCTGATAACATGAATAAATCTCTTACAGGTTCACATGGTATACTTAGTATTCTTATCAGTTGATTAACGTTTATCGATAACGGTTGGCTTGCTAGGAGTTTGACGTTATTGTCATTTTAATGGCGGTGATCAACTGGTCCCTAAACGTCACACCTAAAGGATGTGTCTGAGAGATGTGATTATATGAATAATATAATCATATTGATGTCTTATTATATGACTAAAAGGTTAGTCGATGTATATGACTAAAAGGTTAGTCAATGTAATGATGATACGATTATATAATAACGATTAAATAATATTAGCTGAGACGAATTAAATGTAATTCGTAATTGAATATAAACCGTTATAGTTAATCAATGTATATAATGTAAGCTTAAACGAATTAAAATGTTAATTCGTAATTAAACATAATATGTTATATTTAATTAGCAAATTATAAATATACGGATATTTATAGTTGACGTATATATTATATTACATGCTAATATAACCGAAAAAGGAAGGAGAAAATAGTCTTTTTCTCCTCCTAATTTTCGGTTAATAAGAGATAAAATAAGAGGAAAGATCTCCTATTATTCTCTTATGGTAACTGGGTCAAAACCCTAATAACAAGAGCAGTAAAAAGAGGAGAGACTCCTCCTTCTACTACTACTTGTCACACGGCCGAAACTGAAGAAGAAAAAAAAAGAAAAATTCAAATTTTTCTCTCGAGCTCTCTCTATCATTCATCATCACACAAAAAAATAAATTAGCAGTAACTTTTCTCTAAAAATCTAGCACAAGCAAGGCATATCTCGGATCATCTTGGGTGCAACAATTAAGAGAATATCGATTTCGATATTGTTCATAGGCCAAATTTTCTAGGACCAAAGGTTAATTCTAAATTCCTATAATTTTATATTATGCAATTCATTTATGACTCGTAATTCATATACTATAGTTTCGTTATAATCCGTAATTTAAATGACGAAATATACCGATATTTTTCACAAGTGGTATCAGAGTCAAGGGCTACGAAATTATTTTATATGTTTTTCATAATTGATGAAATATAAGATTAGATTTTTTTTTTTGTTTTGTTTTTGATTTTGATTTCGGCCGAGTATAGAGAAAAAAAAAGGTTTTTTTTGTTTTTTTGCTGCTGCTGCCGAGAGAAAAAAAAAATTGTTTTTTGCCTTGTTTTTCCATTTTGATTCATTATAATTGTTGTTTTAAATAGTTAAGACGATAACATGATGAATTTGTAGTCGTTTTGATTTAATAAGGATTTAATTAAAATGTAAATGGAAATCGATTTGAATGTTCATCGCTATATATTTTTCGGTATTCATTGATTTAGATATTCTTTTTAAATTGTTAAATTGAATCATCTAGTTTGTATCGATGTTTAATAATGATTAGATGTTGATAATTTGTACCGATCTTGAAAATATTAGTAACATCAAATTAAATTGTATAATTTTAAATAAAAAAAAACGGGGCTGTTAAAAAGAAAAAAAACTCTGTTTCATTTTTTTTTTTTAATTTTTGGTCGAAAGTTTTTGTTATTATTCATTATAATGATAATGTTTCGTTTATTGTTGTGAAGAAGTTCACAATAATTGGATACCCAATTATTTTAAAGAGGTTTAAAATAATGTTGTATTAATTCATGTTAAAGAATATGAATTAAAATTGGATTATGTTTGGTTGGGGTTATTGTGATTAATTAAGGAATTGTCACATAATTTTGATCATTTTAAAAGGTGGTTTGGATAAATTACTCTTCATAATTAAAGAATTATGTCTTGGATGATTAATTTATAGTTGATGCATTTTATTTTGTTGAATGAATGGTTGAATGGTTTAATTTACGTATTTTTGCAATCGGTTGTAATTTGTATTACTTAGTGTGGCCTTAGTTGATCATGTTTTCGTAATGATGGAAACATGATCTTTGATGTAATTTTGAGATCTCGAATCTCTATTTTATTTTTCATTAGATTATGTTTTTAAATTAGAATGTAAATAGGTTTATATTTTGTAATTTATTAAATGTATTTTGAGAAAACTAAAGATGGAGATCGGATTGCTCACTCTCGCTACATGGACCAAGATGGAACATCAAGACAAGCTTCACGGGTCCAAATGGGTTTGATTCCAAAGTTGTATTTTTGTTCATTTTGGTAGATAGGCCACACTAGAACTTTGTAATATTTTTATGTATTTTTCCGTTCTTGTTGCTTTTTCATCACATGATAGTTAGTGCATCATATTCCGCCTAAACCAAACCACCTACTACTAAAATGCATGAAAATTGACTCATATAGTTTGAACGTTAGTTATCATGGACATAAAGATGTCACTCGAATTTAAGCCATCATTTTAGTTTATTCATTCTCGCATGCTAGATATTAGTTCACTTAAAATTGAATTAAAATAAAATTGATGGGATCTTCCTCTAAACCTAAAATTAAGACTAGTCTTTATAGGCCAAACTACTATGAATCCATTCTTCGTCGGTAGACATATAGGACCTTACTCTCCATATGACCCCTTCTACGTTGGGTAAGTAGTGTGTGTTGACCTATTTTATCTCAACATTATAGCCCGAAGAGTTTCTCGTGATTATGATGGACTAAAGATAGAATTTACAGAAATTTATCGACCAAGAATTCTTAAGGTAGAATTAGCCAAGAGGTTGGCTTATCAATTTACAGATAATTGAGTCTTGGGATCATTTATATAATTCTTGAGGGAGGTCAATTGTAGAAATGTTCGAGTCTTTGAATTAAAACAAATTTTGCGCTAGACTTAAATACAAATCGATGAGTATGCTTATTATGGTTTTTCTTCTTTTTTAGAGTAGAACTCATTTATATTGATAATACTGCATATAACAAATGGCTGGAAATACTGATATCCCTATGCCAAGTGCCAC
Source organism: Heliosperma pusillum (assembly GCA_022085475.1). Lineage (NCBI taxonomy): Eukaryota > Viridiplantae > Streptophyta > Magnoliopsida > Caryophyllales > Caryophyllaceae > Heliosperma > Heliosperma pusillum. The sequence goes on along the minus strand of JAIUZE010070732.1, from coordinate 56,327 downwards.
GCTCGCTCGCGAATCCTGGCTTAAAGCTTTTATGGACCACATGAATCAGTCCACGCGACTGAAGAATGACGCGTCAGACTTTGCGGAGTGGGAGGCGGCATTACGGAATGCTGCCATTGCTGACGGTAAGCTCAAGTACTTGACTGAGCCAATACCGCCAAACCCAGGCCCCAATGCGAGAGCTAACGAGACACTTGAATATAGTGACTTCGTTATGGAAGCGGGTGCGATAAAGAACGTACTCATCTTTGCAATGGAAACCAATTTGCAAAGACGCTTCATTGCCCAAGGTGCAAACAAGATTTTCACCACGCTCACTAACGAATTCTCAAAAGCACCGAGGATCGTTACTTATGAGCATACCTGTCGCTTCTTTGAGGCGAAACTCCAGAAGGGCCAACTGGTTAGCCCACACATTCTAGATATGATTGAGAATGTTGAGAAACTGGAGGCACTTGATTGAAAAATCAGTGAGTGCATAGTCATTGACCGTGTGCTTCATTCACTTCATGATGGTTTTACCCTTTTCAGGGCAAATTACTATATGAATGATATGAAGAAAAGTCTTCATCAGCTACACTCACTTCTCGTACAGACCGAGAATGATATGAAATTGAGTGGGAGCATGAAGCAAGATGTTCTCATGATTTCCAACAAGGGCAAAGGTAAGGGCAAGGCTCATGGCGACCTAGCAGTAGGAAAGCCAAAGTTTAAAAAGTCAGGAAACGGCAAGAGTGGGCCTGGTGAGACCAGTAACTCACAAGGCAAGGCAAAGAGCAAGGACAGTAACATGGAGTGCCACCTTTGCCACAAGACTAGGCATTGGAGGAGGAACTGTCCCGTGTACCGTGAGGACATAAAAGCAGGCCCCGTCACTCCTGTTGGTATGTCATCTTTTATTCATATGATTGAGATTAACTATGCAAGTTTCGCAACTTGGGTACTTGATACAAATTGAGATTAAACATCACACCTGTCGCAAAGGGTGATGTGGACCTGCGAGTGGGAAATGGAGCAAGAGTTGCTGCAGTTTCAGTGGGAACATATGTAATCCAACTCCCGAGTGGTTTTGAGTTATATTTATATAACTGTTGCTATGTACCCAGTTTATCTAAGAACATTATTTCTGTTTCCGTACTAGATAAAGACGGTTTTTCATTTTCAATAAAAGACAATAGCTGTATTTTCTCTTTTAATGAAATGATTTATGGCAAAGCAATTTCCATGAATGGAATTTATATCTTAGATCAAACCACAGAAATATTGCATGTGAATAATAAGAAATTAAAGATTGGTAACAAAGATCAAACTTATCTATGGCACTGCCGTATGTGACACATAAATGAGAAACGTGTAAAGAAGCTCATTGACAATGGGACTATCTCCCCATTTGATTACGAATCATTTGGCACGTGTGAATCATGTCTTATCGGTAAAATGACTTGAATTTCCTTCAAAGGTGTTGGAATGCGCGCTAGTGACCTATTAGGACTCATACATACTGATGTATGTGGACCTATGTCAATAAACGCAAGAGACGGCTATAGATATTTTATCACTTTCACGGATGATTTGAGTAGATACGGATATGTCTACTTAATGAAGCATAAAAGTGAGTCCTTTGAAAAGTTCAAGGAATACCAGAATAAGGTTGAAAACCAACTGGGAAGAAAGATTAAAGCACTTTGTTCAGATCGTGGTGGCGAATATCTTTCAAATGAGTTTGATAAACACCTTAAAGACTGTGGTGTAGTATTACAGTTAACTCCACCTGGAACACCTCAATTAAATGGTGTGTCCAAATGGAGAAATCGAACATTACTTGATATGGTTCGATCCATGATGAGTCACACGGTAGTACCTGATTCATTATGGGGTTATGCTCTTTTGTCAGCTGCTTTTATAATTAACCGAAGTCCGTCTAAAGCTGTAGACAAGACTCCATATGAGTTATGGAAGGGAACGGTCCCTAACTTGTCCTTTATTCGGGTTTGGGGCTGCGAGGCTTATGTCAAGTGGAGACACGAGGATAAGCTCGGCCCGCGATCGGTCCAGACATACTTTATTGGTTATCCAAAAGGAATGTTTGGTCATTACTTTTATTCGCCTACCGAACATCGAGTTTTTGTTGCGGCTAGTGCAAAGTTCTTTGTGTAAGAGTTTCTCGAGAATAAGTCAAGTAATAGAACCTTCGATCTGTCGGAGATTCAAGAACCATAAACCGAGCAACCAATGGAGGAAGAGGTTCCTTCAACTTCTGCTACGGTTAACATTCCTATGGAACCTAGGAGGTCGGGTAGAGTCTTCATTCCTCCAGACAGATACATTGGTATGGTCGAGGAGAATGAGAGAGATAATGTTGTACTCCTAGAGTGTAACGAACCCGCTACCTATAAAGGTGCCATGACCTGTTCCGACTCTGAGCTATGGCTTGAAGCCATGCAATCCGAGATGGACTCCATGTATGAGAATGACGTATGGGATTTTGTTGATTTGCCTGATAAGGTACGACCTCTTCAGTGCAAATGGCTTTATAAGAGAAAGCATTTCGTAGAAGAACAACCAGATACCTATAAGGCACGACTAGTGGCAAAAGGTTTCACTCAAGTGCAAGGATTTCATTATGATGAAATTTTTGAACCCGTAGTTATGCTGCGTTCCATTCGGATAATCTTAGCGATTGCCGCTTTTCATGACTATGAAATTTGGCAGATGGATGTGAAAACCGCCTTTTTAAACGGTTATTTGAAGGAGGAATTGTACACGGTACAACCCAAAGGTTTCATTCATCCTAAAAATCCTAAGAAAGTTTGCAAGCTTAAGCGTTCCATTTATGGACTTATGCAAGCTTCTCGGAGTTGGAATCATCGTTTCGACCAGGTGATAAAAGAGAATGGTTTCACTTGATCGGTCGAGGAACCATGCTTTTATGTCAAGTCGAGTGGGAGTAAGATTGTCTTCTTAATATTGTATGTTGATGACATACTCTTGATTGGGAATGACATCATCCCTCTCTTATCTTCGGTAAAAGTATGGTTAAAGAACCATTTCCAGATGAAAGATCTGGGTGAGGCACAACGCATATTGGGGATCCGTATCTATAGAGATAGATCACGACGGATGTTATCACTCAGTCAGAAGTCTTATATAGATAGGATTCTTGAGAGGTTCAGTATGACCAACTCCAAGAAGGGGAACCTTCCAATGATTTCTGGGATGCATTTGAGTAAAGCTCAGGCACCCAAGACATCGGAAGAGGTCGAGCGCATGAGTCGTGTTCCTTATGCATTAGCTATAGGATCGATCATGTACGCCATGATATGCACACGTCCGGACGTGGCATATGCATTGAGTATGACGAGTCGGTACCAAGGCAATCCAGGTGAAACACACTGGATGGCTATCAAAAACATCCTTAAGTACTTACGAAGGACTAAGGATTGGGTATTGACTTATGGAGGAGATACTGAGCTATGCGCAATCGGTTACGCCGATGCTAGCTTCCAAATAGATCGAGATGACTCGAAATCTCACTCTGGATTCGTCTTTACTCTTAATGGCGCTGCGGTCAGTTGGAAAAGCTCCAAACAGAGTGTTATAGCAGATTCTACAACTGAGTACGAGTACTATGCCGCTTCAGAAGCTGCAAAGGAAGCTATATGGATGCGTCAGTTCTTACAAGGACTAACCGTAGTTCCTAGTTTGAATGACCCTATCACTATCTATTGTGATAATAGAGGTTGCATCTTCCAAGATAAGGAGCCTAAGTCTAGCAACAAGTCTAGACATGTACTTCGGAAGGCTCACATGATCCGAGATTACGTGGAGCAAAAGGAGATAGTGATTGACAAGATTGCTTCGGATGACAACATCGCGGACCCTCTCACTAAAACGTTAAAATATGATAAGCATGAAGGGCACGTTATTTTCATGGGAATTAAACGTGTTCCTGAGTTGTAGTAGCTGTTTTATGTGGATTAGATAAATGTATCTTTTTCATGCACTATTTATAACATCATCGTATTGTTTCATATTTTGTTTTTCAAGTGGATTGTACGACAACATTGAACGCCACAAAGTGAACTGAATTACATTATAATTGTTTTGGTCCGTAATCGCCTACATGAGGTGATAACTCTGGCAATTATACTGTGAAGTTGATTGATGGTGGGTTCAACGAGCCATAAGTCAAACGGTTGACTGATCGATCACAGATACGAGTTATAAAGATACCTCGTAGGACATCGTGACAACGTTATGGAGTCCTATATATTTCAGAACATTCGGTGGCAGGTCGTGGATAGGACGTCCATAGTGTTCCTAAGAGTCGATTCTTTTGACTATCGACCGTCTCTTGAGATTAAGGCAGTTTTTGGGTAACTTTGGTTTCTTTCTCATGGTCTATCGTAACAGGAGGCTAAGTAGATTTTTACTGGGTCATTTCATACTGTGCTTGTATGTGCAGGATTCGAGTTGAGGAAAATATCCAACCTTTATCAGGTTTTGTTATGTCTCAGGGCCACTCGAGGAGTTGTAACTGAAATGCATGGCCATGCTCGAATAATGATTCCTTTATCAGTTAAGTTACTAACTAGTCGGGAAAACCACTCTTGATACTGATCGCTTGTAAAATGTGACCTTTGTGAATACGGACTTTGCAAATTGTTTTAGATTGAGTGGGAGAAATTTATGGATATGAGAATCGGGTTATCGCACATACACTTGTAAGGACAACTGGGAGATTGTTGGAGCTAGTGTCCTCCACAGTTAGTGTGATAACATGAATAAATCTCTTACAGGTTCACAGGGTATACCTAAAGGATGTGTCTGAGAGATGTGATTATATGAATAATATAATCATATTGATGCCTTATTATATGACTAAAAGGTTAGTCGATGTATATGACTAAAAGGTTAGTTAATGTAATGATGATACTATTATTTTATAACGATTAAATAATATTAGCTGAGACGAATTAAATGTAATTCGAAATTGAATATAAACCATTATATTTAATCAATGTGTATAATGTAAGCTTAAACGAATTAAAATGTTAATTCGTAATTAAACATAATATGTTATATTTAATTAGCAAATTATAAATATACGAATATTTATAGTTGACGTATATATTATATTACATGCTAATATAACCGATAAAGGAAGGAGAAAATAGTCTTTTTCTCCTCCTAATTTTCGGTTAATAAGAGATAAAAGAAGAGGAAAGATCTTCTATTATTCTCTTATGATAACTAGGTCAAAACCCTAATAACAAGAGGAGTAAAAAGAGAGGAGACTCCTCCTTCTACTACTACTTGTCACACGGCCAAAACAGAAGAAGAAAAAAAAGAAAAATTCAGATTTTTCTCTCGAATTCTCTCTATCATTCATCATCACACAAAAAGAAAAATTAGCAGTAACTTTTCTCTAAAATTCTAGCACAAGCAAGGCATATCTCGGAGCATCTTGGGTGCAACAATTAGGAGAATATCGATTTCGATATTGTTCATAGGCCAAATTTGCTAGGACCAAAGGTTAATTCTAAATTCCTATAATTTTATATTATGCAATTCATTTATGACTCGTAATTCATATACTATAGTTTTGTTACAATCCGTAATTTAAATGACGAAATATACCGATATTTCTCACATGTTAATCCTAATTCGCGAGACAGTTAGTTAATCCTGGCCAGTAATTAAACAACTAGATTAAAAACGATAATCAATCGATAACCATGTTATTGAAATTCAATCAATTAATCCACCCCTTTTAACAATCCTAGATCCCCTTTCAACCCTAGATGAGAATTTAGCTACTCATACTAATAATACTAACAACAATTAAATTCATGTGAGACATAATTAAAAGAATAAGGAAGAATAATAACAAGGTAATTGAATTAACTAAAGATTATAACTTGAATAGCAATGTAGAATAATTACCGATTACAAGATTGAAAGATTGGAAGATCTTCCAAAACTTGGAGCAATCCGATAAATAATAATAATATTAGGATTTTCTAGGAGTTTCTCAGTAATTAAAAGCGTAAAAAGTATTGAAAGACGAGCTTTCTATTTATAATACAAAATAAATTGACTTGAAAGAAGTTTAGGAAAACACGGATTTCTACTAAATACTCGATCGAGTATGGGACACTGGATCAAGTATTCTTGCTGTGACTCGATCGAGTACAGAAAAACTCAATCGAGTGTTCTTGATTCTCCTTTGTTTCTTCTTAGCACGACTCGATCGCGTTTCTGCATACTTTGTGTTGCTGCTCTTCTCACTTCGTTGCTTCTTCATTCTACTCGTTTTCCATGCCTATCAACTCCACGGTGTTCCTTATCATCTAATTGTTCCGCAAATGCATTCAATCTGCATTAAAACACCAAAAGGCGCCAGTATCTACATTCTAACAAATATGACATTCAATCGTTCATTTAAGCGCTAAAAACCATCACTAAAGTGACATAGGGGAGACAAAAATATGTATATAAATATGAATCATCAAAATGGATGATAAATATTACAGTCAACTGGTCCACATTTATCGGTAACGATTGGCTTACTAGAGTTTGACGTTACTGTCGTTTGACGGTGGTGATCAGGTTATCCCTTGAGGTCACACCGAAAGGACGATTCCCTAATCATGAAAGTTTATTAATTGTATAGCGATACAAAGTAATTAATCTCTTAAATTGAACAAGTTTAAATTATAAGTAAGAATTATATCTTATTGTAATACGATTAAATAAGATTCAATTTAGTAATTAAATCATTATATCACTAAAATTAGTTAATGTTTGCGAAATATTTGAGATAAGCTCAATTGGTTAATTATGATTACAATTAGTTGTAGATTATATCAACCTAATAAGAGATGACCCATTTTAAATACATGTAATTATTAATTATTACTTAAAAGTTTAAGTGTAATTTATTTGTTATAAGATTATATTTAAATTAGTTAAATATACATTTATAAGCCTAATTATATGTAACATGTCACATGTCACACATATGACAAATGACAAAAAAAAATGGACACCCATTTTAACATGGGGCACCGGTTTTTGGGATTGTAGGGTAGTGTTTAGGTGTTGATTATTGTTCTAATTAAGAATTAAACAAAATCATTACCTACCTAAACTTAGACCTTAAGTTAGGGCATTGTGAAAAGAAAAAGCAAAAGCATGCTCACCCTTCCCACTAATGGTGGCCAGTTTTGATGATGATAAGAGGAGATGTTTTCTCTTCTTATTATATACTTGTCATCTCATTTTAACATTAACATAAGTTGTGATCTCACATTCTCACACAAGAAACTTAAGAAGTTTAATATTAAACAAGTTAAAATATTTCTAATATCAACATAATATTACTAAGAGTAGTAATAATTATATTAGTCAAATTATTAAGGGTTCCTCTTATATTATCTAGTATATAGTATATGTGGAGATTTGGGATAGTCTAGGTGCATCAAAAAGGATTGTTTCTATACTTGAAACTTAAGGAGATTCATCCCATAATCTTTTGGCTCAAGAACAAGAGTAGGAAGGAGTCCTATTCTTGTGCCCTTTTCGTCCATTTACAATGTGAGGAAAATTGTTTTCTTCTTATCTTTGTTATTATTGTTTGCATGCACTAGATCTTGCATAACTAACTAAAACCTCATTAGAAATGTCTCATGAGGGGGTTAATGAACCTAACAATTTGGAGTGTAAACTACAAAGGTTTACAAGTTTTAAGGAAGCTTGATTAGATTGACTCAAACTGAGGACAATGTCAAGTAACAAGTGGGTGTTGTTTTAGAGAGGGTGAGTTGTTTAGCTAAAAACTCAAGGGATATGACTTAGAGACACTCCTCTACAGCAAGGTACAAGAGAAAGGACTCAAAGACTTGTTTTAGAGACAGTTTTCAAGTGTTACAGCAAAGCATAAACACCCTAGACTAGACTCAACAGCAAGCAAGTTAACCACAGCAAAGCACAGATATAACTTGACTTACAAGACAAGGCACTGATCAAACACCTTGAAGATGTATCAGGCTTGTTTCAAACTACAGCTCTTAGCACAAGTTTGATAGATTTGAGGGATTTCTCAAAGTTAATTCATTCATAAAAGTCTGATGAAACAAACATACAAGACCTCTTTATATAGAGAGGATGATATCTTGTGAGCCATTGGATGTACATATTATCCAAGGGCCAACTTAGGGTTCAAACTACTACTAATGACACTAATTAAGAGCCTCACAATAGGACGATCTCAACAACTATAAAGTTCAGACACAAAACACAAAAACAGACTGAATCAAAAAGCAAATAAAGCAGTTTTGGAGTTTTTCCTGAAAAGGAAATCTGTTGTTCTTGTTGCCTTGTTGCTTTGCCTGGATGTTTTGCTCCTTCTTGGGACTCTCTACTCTTATTAGGACTTAGATAAAACCTGCCTTGGACGAGGACAAGTTGACTTAAACAAAAGGAAACCACAACCGGACCTTGTACCTTCTCTGCCTTAATGGTTCACTGGACTCTAGCTTGGGGTGTCTGTTTCATGAGTTTTTGCTAGACTTCAAAAAGGGTTGTCCTGGGCAAACTTGTAGTTTAGTGGGTTGGCTTGATGGTAGGCCATGGTGAGGGTGGTTGGGATGCCCTGGTGTACCTTCTAGGTGCAGGGTTTGTTGATTGGTCTGCCTGATCCTGAATGGCTCTGTTTCTGTCTTCTGTGGATAATGTGGGTTGTGTTGGGGCTTGGCATGGCTTGCTGAGTCCTGGACTGTCTTCCTCACTGTTGTGGCTTGGCCTGGCTTGATCTTGGCTTGTCATAGCTTGTTGTTTGGACCTTGTAACTCACTACTACAATTCCCGTACTTTTTCGACGCTTTTTTTAGCAATTCTTGACGCTTAAAAGCGTCGCCATTTTATTTCTCGACGCTTTTAGAAGCGTGGTTATTTGGGGCGTCGGGAGTTTCTGACACTTTTTAGCGTCAACCTTCTCGACGCTTTTTTGTGTCGCACGCAGCGACGCTTTTTAGTGTCATATTTTCTCTACACTTAATTTCGTCAAAAATTATAAATTTCTCGACACTTTTTTCTGTCACTAGTCAAATTCACTACGACTCATATTTTCGTCAAAAATTAGAAATTTATTGGAACTTTTTTCCGTCATCATACAAATTTCAGTGCGACTCATATTTTCGTCATTACCATCGAATTAAATCAGATAGATTTGTAGATGACAAGATAAAGAATGTACAAATAAACAACATTAATTTAACTAGAATATATGCAAAACCAAATTTTATAGCATAAAGTTGCATTTAAAAATTAAATGCTTTCAAAATTCAAAAGAAGTATTGTAGTTACAATAGTAATCAGAAAAAATATTTCTAATAATGTTCTACGAAAGAATAATAAAATGTCCCAAAAAGATTTAATCCAGCCAAAAGGTGTGACTAACAATCTACTCCTAAAACTGAATTCCATATATGCTCCTTTCATCTGGATGCACCACCACCATTTGTTGAGTTGGATATCTACATGCATGGAAATTAAATATCATCAACAAGTTAATCAACCACGAAGATGTACCACTAATAACGAAAGGATGAAATCATAAATTTTCGGTAACAAAGCTCGAAATTGAATCAGGAGAAACATAACCACTCAAAACACACGTACAAGCAAAATTTCTCAATAATCATCAGTAATCAAATAGTATGAACAACTGCACATTTATATTTGTTCGCCTAATGACACCATCATCAGCATGAACCAATAAAAAACCATTCGTATACAAAGACAAGATCTGGTCAAAGGCAGGCAAATACTTTATAGTAACAAATTGAAACCACCAGAATTACTAGTCACCTGTTAACTCAATTTACAAACAAGTAAATACTCCATTTGAGAAATGGGTACCACTGTTCAACTAATTAGAGTAACTAGCTATGACTTATAATACTCCATACATACCCTAATGAACAAAAAAACATCAGTACATGCATCTAAAATCGGTTTTCCGCCACAAACACCATTTACATTACATTGGAGATACATTACGGCTTTGTTCACTACTACAATAACAAGCCTTGTAGAGGCGTTTTGTTTACAACGCTAGTAATAAATCGTACTGAACCGGCCAAAAATTAACAAACAAAAGGCGCTTTCCAAATTTTACATGTTAAATAGTGCTGAATTGGCCAAAAATTTACAAAAAAAAGGCCAGGAATCTCAGGTGCCTCAACTTTCTCACTTCTACAACCCCCAAACTTCTCTTGCTTTCAATCTCACCAAAAAAAACATATATGTTTCAACTGGGAAAAAGGTACAGAATGACCTTGATGGTGTGCGGCTTAACTCGTCTTATTGTTTTATTCCAGAATTTTACATGATAAATCCTATTGTTTTATTCTAAAAATAAAATTTAACCACTAAGTAAATACTTTAGAATAACTTTACTTACCCATTCAAAAGCCTAAGGAGTACTTGTATGTGTTTAACCGATAAGAAACATATAAATTTTTGCTTAGCATTATAATTGTCAAGACTCAGGTACGGTACTTACTGCAATTTCATGTTTAGAACAACCTAACAAGAAAAAAAATGAATCATCGAGTATGCCTGGTCTTACCCTAAGGCACATAACCGAGCATCATTCCTATAAGAACCATTCAGTATAAACAAACTACTGATCAACATCAAACTACGATGTTCATGTGGGCTCCAAAGCAGGTATACATGTATTAAATTTAAAGAACATAAACATATAAATACCTGTGAATTCAAGGTCGATTTTGCAAGCTCAGCTATCTCTGGAGACGACATTCCAGAACTCATACCTTCCATGATTTTATACAAGATGATATTAGTCTCATTCAACTTGGTTTGAAGCTCTTTTTTGTCCTTGGTCAAACTTAGAACAACCTTTTCCATATTTTGCATCTTTTTCATATTCTCTAGTGCCAAAGAACTACTATCTCCCGATTTAAAAGCCTCTTTCCTTAAGATACCGTGCACTCCAAATACATCGCTTCCTTTCACACCGAAACCATATCCTAAGGGTCGTTTAGGGATATCTTCCCCATACATTAGTTTGCTGAAAGCTTCAGATTGGATTTGTACTTTGGTCTTCGTAGGATTAGTCGCAAGTTCAGATTGTATATAAGTATCAACATCCAACTGCACACATAAAGAAATACTTAGTATGTGTTAATTTAAAATAAATTTTAGAGTACTTTTTTACTATATGTTTACCACAAATTCTTCCGTTATTGTATCTTGAACATATGACCCATCTTTTCTCTTATGAGTTTGCTTGAAAACTTCCAATTCAGTTGGTTCCCTTTTGTTCTTTTCTTCCTGTTAGTCATCACCACATAAGTACTTATATTAGCTTCTACCCAAGCTTGTATTTAATTCTAAATAAATGTAAAGACGGTAGTATAATCATATATAAAAGATAGAATATTTACAAACTCCGCCCGTATATTAGCATAGCTTGTTGATCCGGTGGTGTGAATGTGATTTTGTGATGCGCGTGCCTCTTTTCCGCATTCAGCAAATTTCTGCATTAAATGAAATAGAGTTTACTTGAATGCGTAAGAATGGTATATTACGCAACGGATATATTGAAAATTGACAATGTCACGCACTGACATAATACAAAATAGAGAACATAATGAAAGCAACTTTTTAATATTTGGGCAAATACCTTTCCCTTATCAGAATACCAATAATCCACTAAATGAATCCAACTATCACGAGGGACCCCTGCTGGTAGAGATTGATAGATTTCTTCTCTAGTTTTTGTCGTGGGTTTAAAAAAAGTCTTCTTTAAGTCATGTCTATATTGTCTCACACTCTTGCCTACACGTTTCAGAATACCTTTGTCATAGTCATCGCCATCGGGAAGTACAAAATGCTCCTAGGAAAAAAAACATCAAACTGTTAATTTAAACAAAAAATCATCAATTGATCAAACTAGCACAATAATCTAAATAAGTTTCAAACATTCCTCTATCAATGAAAATCCTTGTTATCAAGTTAGCAACAACATACCCGAATACACTTAACGATATCAACTTTGAACTTCTGAGGCACATGGTGCCAATTTGTATCTCTAATTGGCCAAAATATTTCTTTTCGAGCCATATCACCAATGAATCTAACAAGGATGTGTCCTCCCTTTTTGAGTGGCTGATGAAATTCATTAAAAGTGACACAGTACCTCATATTTTTAGCATACCATACATCATGTAGTTGAATTGGATCATTGACCTTTCTTATATTTCCTTCTCCATCTGTCGAATCACATATTAAATAAAGAAGACACATATTAAATAAAGAAGCAAGATCTATCCGCCTTATAGGATTCAAAGTACACAAGATTAGGGTGCGAATTTGAACAACCAAGTAGGAAATTATTGGTGAATTTGAAACCATGGTTGTCAATTTCTGAATGTACTCTAAATATCATGTAAAGGAGGCCACAATGATAAAAGGTGTTTATACAATATAAAAAAAAACGAGTCATAAAATATATCAAATATAATAGAGAACATACCCATAATTAGAACCTCCTCACTTTCGTCAAATTCTACATTATCGGGCCACTCGTGTACCACACTACGACGTCTCGGCTTGAACGTTTTTAAACAATTTTGATTATCATCTTGCTGGTTCAAAACCTCTTCTCGAGGCTCAACTGATGACTTCTCAGTAGTATTAGATCCATTGTTGCTTGTGCCAACAATTTCAGATGGCGGTTGAGAAAGAGAAAATGCAGGCTTGGCGCTACTAGTGGACTTCGGAGTGAAAACACGGGATGGGTTAGTAGGAGAATTTTTCCACAAGACACCAGATGGTTTAGCTCCTACTTGTGCTCGTTCCCCATATTTTTGAGATGTATCAGAGATTTTGGCAGAAAGTTCTCGAGCTGGCCTATTAGCACGTTCAGGCAAATTTGAGGTAGCATTGGTCTGTGAATGTAGATGGTTTGTAGTATAAGACTGGTCAGAATTTATCAACAACGAATCCGGTGGTTTAACTAGTAACTGTGCTTGTTCCCCCGTCTTTTGAGATGCATCAGATTGTGTAGCTGAAGCAAGATTATATAAATTTCCAGAGGCATGGGTCTTTGAAAGTGGGGGGATTTTGGAAAAAGATCCATCAGGTTTCTTAGTAATTTTTTTGCACAATGAACCAGATGGTTTAACTCCTACTTTTGCTCGTTCCCCAAATTTTGGAGATGCAATAGGCTGTGGCTGTTTGACAGGAAGATCTCGAGCGTTTCTATTAGCAGGTTCATGCAAATTTGGGGTGGCGTAGGTATTTGAAAGTAGCACGTTTGTAGTAAAAGGTCGGTCAGGTTGCGTAATTGAATTTTTCCACAAAGAATCAGGTGGTTTAACTCCTTCTACTTGTGCGTGATCCCCCATCTTTTGAGATGCATCATGTTGTTTTGCAGAAAGTTCCCAGACTTTTCTAGCAGCAGGACCATGAGAGTTTTTGATGGCATGAGTCTTTGAAAGTAAAGAGTTTGTAGTAAAAGATGGGTTAGGATATTTGGCTACATGTTCTTGAAAAGTGTGGGAGATTTGGATTTTTGAACATGGGTCATTTATAGGTTTTTTAGAACTCGGACTGACCACGATTTTTGAAATGGGAGCCTTTGCAGCACAGGGCTCATCAAATTTTGCATCAAGACGATAATCTTTAAGCGATTGCTGCTGAGGCGGTAAGTTAACAGTAGCAGGTACTTTGGTCTTTTGAGGGTAAAATGGCCCCCACCTGGCGTCTGTAGCAACTGGTCGCATAGTAGGGGCTGATGATGGTGTCACATGTGGCACATTAGCTTCCGTCATTTGAGCCCTAGTCCTTTTGCTTCGATAACTCATCCTTGAAAACCTAAAATAAACATTAAAGCAATCAGTTCTATAGAATAGTAAAGGAAAAGAGCATACAATAATAATATAGTAAATGGAAAGAACATATAATAAAGGGAATATATAGTAGATGGAAAGAACATATAATAATAAAGGGAAATAGTTGTTCACAACATTTGCGCAACCAAACCCAAAAACATTATTTAGACCACCTGATTATCAAATATCAAATCAAAACTCAAAAGTTTACAAAAAACTGAGTTCTTCTACAGAATCTCGCCAGTCTCAATAAGATCCCTAGGTTTTGTACAAATTACATAAGACCATCCTTTTTGCATCTCATCTTCGACATAAAAAACTTGTTTCGCTTGACACGACAAAACAAAAGGATCATCAGCCAAATTTCGGCCAGTGTGCATTAACTTAGAAAAGTTGACACACACACTCCCATCTTCAAACTTCTTAACACCTCTGTGTATGTCAACCCAAACACAATTAAACATTACAACTTTGCATTGGCCAAAATAATCTAACTCATAAATATCCTTTAGTTTTCCATAATATGTTTGGCCATCAGCTTCGACCATAACTCCAGAATTCTGAGTTCTTCGCTTTTGCTCACGATCAACCGTTTGGAATTTATATCCGTTGATCATAAATCCCGACATCCTTTTACCATGATTATTTAAACCACCTGCCAAAGCTTTCCTAAGTTGTCCTGCGGGGGTACTTGTATCTAGGTTTTGCACCTATGACAACAAACAATTGTATCAATATGAATCATATTAAACTCAAAAGCTAGATTTCGAAGTTTCAAAAAGAGGTGGACCTGTGCTTGCAACCATTCTGCAAATTCTTTGATAATTCACTCGTTTTCATTACTTTGGGTAATACTCAGACTGACCATATCCCGCCGCTTGTAATTAAGAAATTCACTTTGCAAGATTGGTAAAAAAAAATCATTCCCCTATTAGATTATACTAAAGATGGCTGATAAATTAAAAAAAATTGACAGTGACGATCGCTTATACTTACACAAGAACCTCTTTCATCTCATCGGAATATAGCAATACGTAGCGATGAGCTTGTTTTAAACTTCTGTCATCTAGACGTACTTTTTCTATCATACCAATAACTCGACCACCAGAGTGATACAAATAATCACTCATCTCTTGACTACCATCATCATTCCTCTTCGATCTATTAAAGATGGTCTCAATACCTTCCAAATACCTTGAACAAAATGTGATTGTCTCCTCAAGCACGAACCCTTCAGCAATTGATCCCTCCGGTTGTGCTTTGTTACTTACGTATGATTTTAAGTGAGCTAGATACCTTTGAAGAGTATAAAATTAGTTTGTGAAAACCACGTATAACATCCACTTAAATAGTTTATGATATTTACCTTTCTACAGGGTACATCCATCTATACTGGACAGGACCGCCAAGTTTCGCCTCCTCTACTAAGTGAATTAATAGGTGAACCATAATTGTTAAAAAGGTCGGCATAAACTCCATTTCCATACGACATAGTATTAGCACAATTTTGGATTGAAGTGCATTTAACTCGTCGTGTTCAAGTGTGTGCGAACAAAGAGACTTGAAAAAGTAAGATAATTCCCCAAGCAAGTCAATAACTTTTGTAGCCTTGGATGCCCTCAACGCCACAGGCAGTATATCTTGCATTAAAACATGATTGTCGTGACTCTTAAGATTAATAAGTTTTCTTTGTTTCTGTAACACCCGCAAATGTACCCTATTTTTCTAGTAGAAATATTTTACGAAACCTTTTCAGCAAATTTAAGTTTTAATTTAGAATTTAAAGTTTTGAGTCGAATTTAGAATTTCCGAGTTCGTATTTGGAATTTCCGCGAGATTCCATGAGAATCCCGTCTTAAGGCGAGTTTGACTTTTCTTGACTTTTAAGTCATCTTTGACTTTTCTTGACTTTTGAGTCGTCTTTGACTTTTCTTAACTTTTGAGTCGTCTATGACTTCTCGTGACTTTTGAGTCGTCTTTAACTTTTCGTGACTTTTGAGTCGTCTTTGACTTTTCTTGACTTTTAAGCCGTCTTTGACTTTTGTTGACTTTCCGACTCACCCTACATATACTCCCTCAAACCCTAAACCTAATTCATTTCCTCACAACCCAATCTTCTTCTTCCTCTCTAGTAAACACCAAAAACCCTTGCCTCCATTTTCATCCAACATTAGATTCGTCATAGTACGTTCATTTCTCGCTCAAATTCACGTAAGTTCGTCTTATACTTCCCCTCTTAGCTTCCTCTATTCGTATTGGTAATAAAATTACCGTCTTTCTCGCTTTTTAAATTATCCGTCTTTCTCAAGGTGAATGATATTCATCTTTTATTATATAATTGTATGTAGGTGGAGACTAGGAAGGTTTAGAAACCGTTTAAAGACGCGAAAAGGTAACGGTGAAGGGTTACTCGATATCATTTATGTATTTTATATGATTTCTATGTTAGAATTCGTATTTATAATATGATTAGTAAGCTTAGGAATTGAGTTATTGATGATGATTGTTGTTAGTTGATGATTGTTGAGGATGAATATTGATTGTTGATAGTTATTAGAAATGAATTATGAAAATTGGAAATAAAAGGATTGAATTTATGTTGAAGGTTCTCGGGTGAATTGGTCACACATCTCACGGTCGTGAGATGGCATGTCACGGTCGTGAAACCTCATTTCACGGTCGTGAAATAAAAGTCACGGTCGTGACTTGTGCAGTTTCACTGCACTGACCCCTTTTCGTAGAATGATCATATCTCCTTCGTTACTTGCTTGTTTTAGGCTTGTGACCATTCGTTGGAACCGTAAGAGGATAAGCTATCACTTCGACTTGGAATTTCTGTATTTACATGTCTAGAACTCTAGTTATGACAGTTTGAAGTGAACCCTTGTTTTAGTTAGTTTCCAAACTTGTTGTTTTGGAGAGGTATCTATGTTTCCTATTTATTATGCTTCTTAAACTTGGTCTAATGCTTATGTATCATGTATTGATTCATGTTTTGGATATATGATATTCTCATTCGCTTGTATCACATGTTTTGTGACAGTTTTTGGTATGTTCCAACTTTGAGTCGGTTTTCACAAATGATACGGTTTGAGCACTATTTTGTCTTGTGCTTTTTACTCTCATTCCCTTGGCTACCTTCCCATTCGTAAGGCTGGAATGTCGGAACGGAGAGGTATCCTACTGCTTAAATGCATGTGTTAGTGGGCATACGACGACGTTGTTGGGAGTTGAACGCTATGCGTTGATCGACCCGGCCGGCAAATGTTGTGTACTTGCGAGGTGGTGTTATTTGCATGTAGCGTACCGCTTGTTATGAGGCTTGAGCTCTTTTCCGCCTCTTTCGTGAACTGATCTACCGAATTTGGGGTACTCGGCGTTTATTTTTGTAAGACCGAGTCTTGGATGCGAAACGTCATCGCGTGTCGAATCGGAACATGATTTATTCCGAGAGTCTGGCCAGGTTTAGACTAGGACCGTATTATTATCGTCGTCCTACCAGGAGAAAATTAGTCTACCTATACGAAATGTCATCGTATATGGGTTGAGGGAAATGTCATCCGTGAACGCCTTTTAATCATACTTGCCATGTACACGATGCTAGTGCGTTTCATTTACCGTGAGAGTTGTCGTTTTGTGTCGTTGTCTTTGAATGCGTGATTTCATGATATTATTCATGGTCATTGCATGATTGGACACCGTCAAGGTCTTGGTTCGTGAATGGATGATAATATGTGGTATTTATTGTGATCATCGCATGACTTGACGTGGTTTGTCTGTCGAGTCTCAATCTTATCAATCTTATACCGCTAACGGTGAGATGCAAGCCCTAGTGAGCGTATTCGGTTGCCTAAGAGTGTCTTTCCCCGAGTCTTTGAATATCATGATGGATTCGGATTTGTACCTCTTATGTTCTTATCATTATCTTTAGAATTGCCTATCTATTCTTATCGCAACTCACATGTATATATATATATGCATGCTTTACTTTTGTATTTCCTTATATGTACGTTTAATGTGATATGGCTGGGAGAACCCGGAGTTACTCCCCACTGATTGTGGCGTTCATGTTTTTCATGAATGAACAGGTTGCTTGCATGGATGGCTTTTGGCTTATGCTATTTTGGGTTCGGGTGTGAGCTAGCGGGCGTTGTCCCTGGATGAAACACCTCTAGACGTTGTTTAGCTAGTTGCTAATTACTTTGTCTTTTGTTAACACTTTGAGAGACTACGTCTCTTGTGGTATTTTTATTTAGTTTGTAATATTTTGACACTCCTCGTATTTTCCTATCTTGCATGTATAAAGGTTTTTAAAATACCGTATTTCCGCTATATAATTCACATGCTTGTATGTTTTATATTTCCGCATTCGCGAGGGTTGTCACAGTTGGTATCAGAGCTTTATCGCTCCCGACGCACACACGTGAACCCTAAACTTAAACTACTTGACCTTGAAATAATAAATGAGAGATGGGTAGAAATTAAGGACTTTACTTGGTAGTCTTTGGTGTACTTGATGTTTGTTAGGTTCTAACTTGTTTGTTGATTGTGTTGAGTGATGTTATGTTTGTTTGTATCTACCGTCTTAAGGTGGATTATTGTGTTACCTAGAAGAAATATCCTTTACCGAAGATTGAAGATTGACAAGCCTAATTGAAGTGTATTTCTTCCTCATCTATGATTTCTCTCGTCCTTATTGTAGTATGCTCTCTTCCTTCTATCTAATTGCTTCTTTCTCTTCCAACTTGTTTGCCTCTTGGAAAATTACTCTTGTTACCTTCCTCTTCTTTATCAATTTGTACCATCAACTTCCTTATGTGACCTTTTGTGGTCACCCTACCCTTTTGTTTGTGGCATATTGTTCTTGATCGGAAGAATTTTAGACTTTGTGGAATATTGGTGTTGTTTAAAATGAACTTGTGATTTGAGGAAAATGGTTTAGATCTAATTTCACCCTATAGTGGTGAGAGTTGGTATCCTTAAGGAAAGGTAGTAAGATAAGTTTGATGATTTTAATGCTTGATGCTTGTCATGACTAATGTGTGGATAGTTCATGATATTTGATGGTGTAAGGTTGAATGAGTGGGCTAAGACTTCTTAACCCATTAGCGATTTAATCTTTTGAATTTAGGAATTTGAATGATACCTTGAGTTGTAAAATGCTTTTGAGACTAAGTGACTTCTTGTGGATTTTAGTTGTGTGTTTGTGAGTATACGCTTGGTGGAAAAGTACTTGACTATAATTCTTGGATTTAGAATTTTGATCTTATATCATGGTATCGGAGACATGGTTGAGGTAGTAAGTCGTTATGATAGACTAAACCATGTTACTTAAGGATTATGGCATCAGTGGAATCTGATTAGATGAGCTATGTCGGTGATGCCTTAGGATGTTGATGATGACGTTTTGTATGGTGTTTTACCTTGTTGGCCATAGGAGTTGAAAAGAGATTTGTATGAAGAATTCCTTGTTAGTCTTTTGGTTTTTGAAACCTTTGAGGTTGTATTGAATATTTGAGCTAAAGGAATGTTACTATGCTTGTGTTGCAATTCCGCAATTTGGAATCCGTGTTCTGTGAACGGATGGACGAATTGAGGTGTAGTCGATTTATCAAATCTAGGTGTACCTTACTTTGATGATTGTGGTACGATGGTCCCTTGTAAGAGACCTTTGTTATTGAGATGATTTGCTTTGCTATCGCCTTAAGTTTGAAAGGAGGAACTTTGCGGATTAAACCTTAAACCATTACTCGTGCCATCATTCCTTTCCATTTCCATTCTTGAATGTTTTGTCAAGATTGATCTTTAAGAAATTACAAGCTCGTACTTTCTTTCTTACTCAGATATCTTCATAACTCTACTATCTGCTTTGTCTCTTCCTCAACCTCGTTTTCCTTTTTCGCCTTCGTCTTTTAATTCCTTCGTATCATAGTCTTTTGATTTTGCCTCCTAATGTTCCTTGTATCATGTTCTTTTATCCCTACTCTCTTGTGAGCTAGTTTTCTTATTAGCTAACGTAAGGATTAGTAGGTGTGTTTTGAAGAAGTTTCCAATATGGTACCTACCGTCCTTTTAAGCAAGTTCCATGTTTAGATGATTATAAGGAATTGAGGATAAGCTTAGGATGAAACTCTCCTAGTGGTTTTAGACTATGAAAGCCTAATGTTGCAATATCGTTTTGAGGATCGAAATAAGCATAATACTAGTTGGTAGTTGTGGTTAAGAATTTTAGTGATTCTTTAAATGTTACTTGGAAAAATAGTTGTCTTAAATGTTGGACCCTAACGAGGATAAATACTTTGTGGAATTTGGATTGGATGACACAACTTGAGGAATATTGTCATGAGCGAAAACCGATGTATTGAGAGTTTGGAAGAGCTAAATAAATTGATTTACGGTCGCATTGCCCTACGATTGGCAAAAGTTAAGTGAAATGAGATTGTGTGACTAATCTCTTTTGAGGATTTGTGTTTTAACTTTTGAATATGAGAAGGTTCATTGTTAATAATTTAGGGTAATGAATTTTGGAATAAATTGGATCAAAGGATTTCATGGTAAGTCTCTTTTACCTTGTGGTTGTTAGCGGTCTTGTTTCCCTAATTATAAATATTTGATGATGGTTTCCAATTAAGAGTTTTGATGGAGCTAAGAAGATTAGAGTTCGTAATGAATCTTTCATGTGGTTGTTAGTTGTGGTGTCTACCGTGCCGATGGACCTTAGAAGATTATAATTGAATTCGAATAATTGGGATTTGTTACTCGAAGTTTCGTGATTATGGAATGTTTCAGTAGAAGTCTGATGATTGAAAATGTTGAGGTGTAACTTGGGTAAAATACATTCTCTTGAGGATTAGAGTATCAGTAGAGATAGTACTATCGAGTTCTTGTAGATCTTCGTGCCGACTTCATTGTGATTCTTCATATCCCTAAGAGTTTGATTTGTTTTGTTTTTGTGTGTTTTGTATATATTTTGTTAGCGTGATTTGTGAACTTGAAGTTCGAGTCGCTCTATGTACGTGTAATGTCTTGTTATTTGATTTTATCTTTGATAAACTTTCAAATTTCCATATTATATTTCTAATTCAACGTTTCAAAGAAGTCTAAAGATGGTTTGTGTTCCCTCTTTTTGGAGTAAATGGATTTCTTTTACTTTTATATTTGGATTTTGCGTTGGTTGGATGTTTGCACTTGTTATTGGAGACGTCTGATAACTAGTCCTGCACTGACTAACGTTGTTTTGAATTTCTATTTCACAAATTCGACATTGATTTGATTTTGGATAATTAGAGTTCTCGTTCGCGACGAGCATTCTTGTGATCCGTAAATAGAGTTTCGCTCTTATGAAAAATTTCCTTAAACCGTTTTCGAGATGAACCTCGTTTCATAAATATTTTCCCTTATAAAAGTTTTCGTATTAATTTTGAAAACCGATTCTTATCCTTGATACTTTTGTTTTCTACTCTCAAGTTTCGAGGACGAAACTTTTTAAAAGGTGGGGTGATTGTAACACCCGGAAATGTACCCTATTTTTTCTAGTAGAAATATTTTACGAAATCTTTTCAGCAAATTTAAGTTTTAATTTAGAATTTAAAGTTTCGAGTCGAATTTAGAATTTCCGAGTTCGTATTTGGAATTTCCGCGCGATTCCATGAGAATCCCGTCTTAAGGCGAGTTTGACTTTTCTTGACTTTTAAGTCGTCTTTGACTTTTCTTGACTTTTAAGTCGTCTTTGACTTTTCTTGACTTTTGAGTCGTCTTTGACTTTTCTTGACTTTTGAGCCGTCTTTGACTTTTGTTGACTTTCTCCCTATACATATCATACTACCACTTCACCTATTTTCATTCACAACACAATTCAACATCTCCTTCTTCCTTATCAAACCACCAAAACCTAAACCCCTTTCTTGATCGATCTTAGAATCATCGCTACTCCTTCGTTACTCGCTCAAATTCACGTAAGTTCGTCTTATTCTTCCCCTCTTAGCTTCCTCTATCTGTATTGGTAATAAAATTACCGTCTTTCTCGCTTTTTAAATTATCCGTCTTTCTCAAGGTGAATTATATTCATCTTTTATTACCTAATTGTAGGTGGAGGCTACTAGGAAGACTTAGAAATCGTTTGAAGACGCGAAAAGGTAACGGTGAAGGCGTTACTCGATATCATTACGTGTTTTACATGCTTGATATGCTAGAATTTGTATTAGATTGACGATTAGTAAGTTTAGGAATTATGTTATGGATTGATGATTGTTGTTATTGATGATTTTGATGATTGAATATTGATTGTTGCTAGTTGATAGAAGTGAATATGAAAAATTGGAAATGCTAGAAATGGTGTTTGTTGTTCTCGGGTGGACTTGTGCAGTTTCACTGCACCGACCCTTTTTCGTAGAATGATCATATCTCCTTCGTTACTTGCTTGTTTTGGGCTTGTGACCATTCGTTGGAACCGTAAGAGGATAAGCTATCACCTCAATTTAGAGTTCCTGCATTTGTATATCTAGAACTCTAGTTATGGCCGTTTGAAGTGGACCCTTGTTTTAGTTAGTTTCCAAACTTGTGTTTTGTGTGTAGTTGTGCTCCGAGCCGGGGTACCGGCCGCCTCCTTCCACACCGGCCTGGAACACGGCTGTATTTTTCTTATAAAATTTCTAAAACTCGTAATTCATATTAGTTCGCATGATTTGTTTATCGTATAATTTTACGTAGTGACTTATAATATTCATGTTTTGGGATATATGATATTTCTTTCGCTTGTATCACATGTTTTGTGACGGTTTTCAATATGTCCCACTTTGAGTCGGTTTTACAAATGATACGGTTTGAGCACTATTTTGTCTTGTGCTTTGTACTCTCCTTCCCTTGGCTACCTTCCCGTTCGTAAGGCTGGAATGTCGGAACGGAGAGGTATCCTACTGCTTAAATGCATGTGTTAGTGAGCATACGACGACGTTGTTGGGAGTTGAACGCTATGCGTTGATCGACCCGGCCGTCAAATGTTGTGTACTTGCGAGGTGGTGTTATTTGCATGTAGCGTACCGCTTGTTATGAGGCTTGAGCTCTTTTCCGCCTCTTTCGTGAATTGATCTACGAATTTGGGGTACTCGGCATATATATTGTAAGACCGAGTCTTGGATGTGGAACGTCTTACCACATGTCGCATCGGAACACGTCTTATTCCGAGAGTCTGGCCAGGTTTAGACTAGGACCGTATTATTATCGTCGTCCTACCGGGAGGAAATTAGTCTACATATACAAAATGTAGCATCGTGTATGAGTTCAGGGAAACGTCTTATCCCGTGGATGCCTGTTAATCATACTTGCCATGTACACGGTGCTAGTGCGTTTCATTTACCGTGAGAGATGTCGTTGTGTCGTCGTTCTTTGAATGCGTGATTTCATGACATTATTCATGGTCATTGCATGATTGGACACCGTCAATGTCTTGGTTCGTGAATGGATGATAATATGTTGGATTTATGTGATCATCGCATGACTTGACTTGGTTTGTCTGTCGAGTCTCAATCTTATCAATCTTATACCGCTAACGGTGAGATGCAAGCCCTAGTGAGCGTATTCGGTTGCCTAAGAGTGTCTTCCCCGAGTCTTTGAATAACATGATGGTTTCGGATTTGATTTCCACATGATCTTATCATTATATATCGAATTGCCTATCTATTCTTATCGTACTCACATGTATATCTATATATGCATGATTTTACTTTTGTATTTCCTTATATGTACGTTTAATATGATATGGCTGGGAGAACCCGGAGTTACTCCCCACTGACTGTGGCGTTCATGTTTTTCATGAATGAACAGGTTGCTTGCATGGATGACTTTTTGCTTGACATTTTGGGTTCGGGTGTGAGCTAGCGGGCGTTGTCCCTGGATTAAAACACCTCTATACGATTTTAGCTTGTTTGCTAAACACTTTTACTTGTTAACATTTTGGAGAGACTTCGTCTCTTAATGTAGTATAATTTGTACTTTAATTTGTAATATTTGACACTCCTCGTATTCTTTCCTTGCATGTATAAAAGTTTTTAAAACTTCAGAATTCCGCTATATAATTCACATGCTTGTTTGTTTTATATTTCCGCATTCGCGAGGGTTGTCACAACCACCCAGTGATGATTGGGCCGCATGTTTGTTACATCGAAACGTTGTATGATAGTTCATAAGTTCGTCATCAAGTGATAGTTCAAACACTTGTGTCTACCCCTTGGTCGTCATCTACGTGCCGATATGGTCGTTTTGACAGTCATTAGAGTCATTTTGGAGTCCAGGTCTAAAAACCGATTCATTTTCTGATAACCGTCTTTCAAAATCTAGTTTGAATGCTCGAGAATATTCTGGATATTTTAATATTTCAAAACTTATCCTTTTTAGTAAAATATATCCGTATTTTATTGAAGAGTATTCGAGATCTATCGCAATTCCTAAAAAGAAACGCGGAAAGCTTTTGTTTATGGTAGGAGGCAACTCAAAAAGTAACGCAGCTGGTGCTGCGCCTCTTCTCCAGCTCGTTTTGCCTGTTTCCGGAATATTTTCTAGATTTCTTTCCGTGTTCGAGTTTTTCCAAAAATCTTCGGATTTCTCTCTATATAAGGAGAGGTTCGTGCTTACTTTTAAATCACGCGAGTGTTCCGCCCATTCTTTCTCTCTATTTGCATTCTAGACCTTGCTCTTAGCTTATTGACAACTACGTTCTTGATCAATCGACCACGTAAGATCAGATCCTTCTTGGTACTTGTCTCGTTTTGCACTGACCTACCAATTTGACCAACTCAACCTAATTAATCAACTTTAATCAATCGTTTTCCTCTTTCGACGGCACTTTCTTTACATTGAGTCGATCTATCGCTAAAAGACAACTTAGTTAACTCGTTTCGTTACACATGTAAGTCTGAGGGGGTAATAATCCCGTCTTGTACTTTATTTGATCTTTTGGATTGTATAAATTAAGTAAGATTCACGTCGGATTCATGTTAAAATCATTTTTTTAAACCTTTTATTATTATTCTTTCATAAATTACCTTTTAACATTACTTCATATTTATTTATCTAGTTCTTGACTTAGACCCCTAATAAATGATATTAGTGGGTTTTTGTCGTCTTTAATTCAAGACCATATCTCAAAAGGTTAGATTCATTCATATCTAGTCGTTAGATCCGTCTTTGATATAGTTTAGTATAGTTAAAAATCTACTAAAACACTTCAATCTGACTTGTAGATCAATAATAAACCGCAAACATACAAACGAACACTAAATAATCGCGATTCTGGCTTCACAGCCAGAACCCAGCTCAAGAACAGACGCAGGAAAGGGTGCGCATCTTCCAAAGGATGCACCACCTGCTGCGCTTGTTCTGGGTTGTGTTTTGTCTCTGAACTTCCTGGTTCGCTTCGACGTAGTTTAATTCGTTAAGTAAATCGACTATTAATCGTATTATCGCTGTTAATCTGATTCGTTTAACTTTATTTTTAAGTTTTCTTATTTATTTTCTTTCTTTCAAAATTCGTCTTTCAAACATATTTCCGACATAGATCCCTCGAATCCGTTGTAATCTTTATTCTTTTATTTTCTTGTAATCATTGTTTGATTTATTGCTTTTTCACTTGTCAATTGAATCTAAACCTTACTTTGACCTAATTGATTGCTAAAATACATGTCAACCGACTAGTCTTAACTCGCATGTTAGGATGAAAACTTGGATGTTGCATAGCATGCATATAACCGACAACATATCGAGTACAAAAGAGTTTCTCTAATCGTTAGTAGAGGACGCTATCGAGGCGGGCGGGATTAGGTGGTCGATTAAAGAAATTCCTAATACGTACCCTCACCTCTTACTCCAGATCTCTGTGAACATGCGTGTTCATTGGTATCCACGAGAGTCATTCTAGACATAGAATGCTATGGTTAACGAGTTATTAGTGTTCATGTCATTACTTTGTTTCTTGACATGGCATAAAGTATTCGAACAGTTCCAACATCCCACAAAAGTTGGTGGCGACTCCACAAATGCGTATCACTACGCTTGTCCCTCGTTTCTCCATCCGTGGTTCCCCGTGCACCACAGTTTGGAAAGGATCGCGAATCCGTGTATCACAGATAGGAACCCTGCTACTCGTTGTGATGAGAGCCATTTGTGTTAGCGGAGTTTGGGGTGGATTACCCGTTGCCATGGGAGCCCGGCTACTCGTTCCAATGAGAGCCATTTGTGATGATGTATGATTTGAGATGATTGTGATATATTCTTGTTATTGATTGTGATTAATGTACAATTGTACTGACCCCGTATTTGTTTTAAATACTACTGTGGTCTATTTGGGAATAGTGAGTAGGAGTTTAGCAGGTAACCTATTATGAGCATGCTTAAGGGTTTCAGTTGGGGTTTGTTGCGTGACGATGATTCTATAGCTTCCGCTGAGTCTTTAGATATTGTGACATTTATTTTGATATTCTACTTGTGCTTTTGAATACAATTGTAATATTTTTGGAGTTTGAATTATTTGTAATCACTTAAACTATGTTTTAATAAATGTCGTTTCATTATGGTCTATTTGGTATGTGCTAACTCGGGCAAGCGAGATGTTAGCTCTCCTATTTGATTACGGTGGCCTTGCTAAGATAATTTGGTAGATAGGGGTGTTACAAAGTGGTATGAGAGCGACGATTTGAAACCTAAAACCAATGATTCAATGAACGTATGATGCCTAATTAAAATGAACCCGGGTAGACGTTGTTCGGAGCTACCACAAAGAATTGGGAGACGTCTTGAATCGCACTATTGCCCTTGAAACTTCTAGTCGGTCAGTACGGGGATGTGTTCAGGATTTGCTAGTATGTTTTGTGTTTTTTGTGTATGTGTTGCTGGAAATGTTGTATGAGAACATTATGTGAAATGATGGACATGAATGACGTATGCAGAGATTGAGACGGAATATTGAGAAATGAGGAAAATGACATGTTTGAATGGAGCATGATTGTGTTGATGTTGGAATGGTTTTAACGCATTTAGGATATGTTCAAGGGGAGTGTTGGGTGGTCATTAGTTTCTTTATTAATGCTGAATTTGTTTGGTAATAGACAATGGATTTGTATGAAGTCCGTTTTTGGAATATCTGTCTTTAAAGTGTCATAACTTAAGTTCTAGAAAAGATATGGAGATAACTCCAAGTGGAGGTGATAGCTTGTTCTATTACGGTTCTAACAGTAGGTTATCGGCCTAAATAAACTAAGAAATGAAGGAGATATGATTGTTTGACAAAAACTGAATGTTGTTGAGAAATGTGTCGTACTCGACCGAGGGCAGTAGGGAACTCGACCGAGTAATGCGTACTCGATTGAGTGTGGGAAGTTTTACTTCTGGGACGGCTACTAGAGTGTTGTACTCGGGCAAGTAGAGTGTGTACTTGACTACGTGTGTTGTACTCGGCAGTGCACGTGGTTTTGACCTTGGTCTGGGTGACCTTCTGCGGTAGGGCTCGTTGTGTCTACGGCGTACCTCAGACAGAACAGTAGGCTTGTTTATGGTACTGCGATTGGTGGTAAGGTCTGATCCTTTGTGACACCCCGCGA
Organism: Heliosperma pusillum; assembly: GCA_022085475.1. Taxonomy (NCBI): domain Eukaryota; kingdom Viridiplantae; phylum Streptophyta; class Magnoliopsida; order Caryophyllales; family Caryophyllaceae; genus Heliosperma; species Heliosperma pusillum. Next base: position 28,810 of record JAIUZE010070732.1, on the reverse strand, counting down.
TTTGGGAATAAAGTAAACACATAGTTTGCAGAGGAAATACGATATTTTTAAAAAAATTAAAAGCAAAACCGCGAATGTCACTATATTATAAAACCAAAACTTAGTTTAATAAATTGTTTATACAAATTGTAACTTAAATAAATACAAGGGACACCAATCCCTTGATAAATACACAATTAAGATAATAAACTAATATAAACTACAACGCTAAGGGTGAATCACTGTAAGTACAACGCTCGCTAGCTCACTCGTCAAAACCCCATGCAACACGAACCTACAACCTTTTCATTCATGAAACATGAATGCCACAGTCGATGGGGAGTAACTCGGGGTTCTCCCAGCCATATCACTAATCGCTCCGACATTAAGTCTAACGGGTATAGAAGTGTAACCGGGAATTGAGAGCTCAATAACATCCAATAGGTAAGACTCAACCTATTACTTAAGACATAATCGACTCAAAAGAGGAAGGATGCTAAAACCGTCACTAAACATGTGAGATATTGCGTAGTCTAATCATCAATATTAAATGTAAATTCGTAAGTTTATAAGATAGACAAACCATACAATTCATTACATGCGAAGATATATAGAAGAAGAGAAGGAAAAAGTAGGCAGGGGGTCCCAGCCGGTCAGGGGGACCGGTGGCCGGGTACCCGGCTAGGCACCCTCCCACAATGAGAACAACAAAGAAACACCCCAAGGACTCCCGGCCGGTTGGGGGCGACGGCAGCCGGGTCCCCGGCTGGGGGCCCTTCACAAACAACAACAACAACAACAACAACAACAAATCATCCGAGACTCCCAGCCGGCGGGGGGTGGGCGGCGGCCGACTACCCGGCTGGGGGTCACAAGTATCATGCGAACATAACAAGTAAGACAAGGGGCTCCCAGCCGGTCATGGGGGTGGCGGCCGGCTACCCGGCTAGCACTCACTCTTAGCCAAACTTCACCAAAACAACACCAAACACAATTAGGGGGCTCCCTGCCGGTTGGGGTGGCGGCGGCCGCCTACCCAGTTGGGGCTCCCTTTACTCGAAAATCATCATAAAACACCCACTAACTCAATTTCAATTACACCCATTCCCATTTACCACACCAATCATCACTAAAGCTCATTTAATGCAACGTATGAGTAGCAAATCATTCCATACAATCATTAAAACATTATGAGACCAACATTTAAGATACTAAACATAAGTTTAACCAATAATAAGATAGATTCAACATTATTAACATAAATTTGCACAAGTTAAGCATATGAGATGACTTCCACAAAAAACATAATTAATACTCACCAATTCATACTAGTATAATATAAAGACCTCATCTTTTCATGTGAAAATCTATCCTAAACACATAAGCACATAAGATGTGATACTCAGTAACCCGTCTACGTTACCTTGATTATTACTTCAAATTTTTGATTCCCAAGCTAACCATCAACCCACACGAATCCCTTGACCCAAATTATTCAAAATACATCTTCTTCCGTGTTCCGGCAAATAACAAGACTAGAAGGTATGACCAAAATTCTGGAAAATCGGTCTTAACAGAAGGTTAATAGTTTCGATTTTTTATTAGCTAGAAAAAAGAGGGTGGTGAGAGAATTATGAAACATTAAACGGAATTAAATTCGGTTAAGAAACGAAGAAGTTATGTCTGTCTTAAGTTTAGATCTAGAAAAACGGGTTTTATAAAAAGTCGGAGGAAATAGATATTTTATGGTATGAAAAGGAAGAAGAAAATGAGAGGAGAAGATTGATTTAAAAATTATGAAGTTTCGTTGAGAGACGGCCAAATGATATCCGTCTTAAGTTTCTGAAGTTATAGAGGTTTAATGGGGTTATTGATGTTAATGGAAGGGATGAAGGTGATAGAATGTTACTTAAAAATAAGGAGGAAGGTGGATGGATAAATGAGTTTATTTTGAGAAGGTGAATAATATAAGACCCAAATTTTATATTGGGTAACTCACTTGGATTTTCGCGTAGGTTCAATTATGGGCTCATAACGGACTGAAATGCGACGGTTTCTACCCAACTAAATTAAATTAAATTTAACACTAATACAAAGCTACGAAACCATAAATTATCGATTTTAGATATTTTAACCAATAAATGTAAAAGGTAATTTTAATAAATAACCATTATTATACTCCCTTCATTCTTTTACACTAGTTTTAAACCCGTGCACAATTGCATGAGATTGGATATGTAATAGCCTGATGGAATGTTTAAATATGAAGATTAATTTACACAAAATATAAATTTAAGTACTAATGAATATAATCTATTATAATATACAGAATATAAATTATGTACAAAAATTTAAAAAATTCACTCTTTTTTTTTGTAAACTATGCTAGAGGTTGTATTAGATGTCCATTTACTACTCTCACAATTTATAACCGGTTTTATCGTCATAGACAACCTGTGTTTTATTTGTTTTAAAAAAAAATTAATAATTAAAATAGGATTGTATTGAATATACTAAAAACCGTTCAACATAGATTAGTGATATTTTTGTATAATTAAAATAGGAATAAATTGATGAACCAATTCATATTTTTTTGTATTGATTATTTTCAATTACGATTATTTCATGTTATAAGTTTTGTTCAAATATATATCTCATTTTTTAAATCCTGCAATAAACTCTATTGCATGGAGTGTAATTTCTAATTTTGGGGAATGTAATAATTTGTATTTTGATTTCTTTTTTCCAAATGTGCATAGTATAAGTTAAGGTAATCATACCATAAGTTAGGATAATGAAAGTGAGAGTAAAAAATTAATGGAATTAGGAGAGAGTGTAAATAATTAGTGAAAGTTTAGGAGAGAGTGTAATTAATTAAGTAGTAAGAAGGTGATATCCTATCTAATAAAAATTTAATAAATTCTTTATTATAATTGACCAATAGGAAAGCTTTAAAATACTTGGCTTTTATACTAAGGAAGATATGATGACTTTTGATGTTCTCATTTTCGAGGTAATTCTTTGAACTTCGAGTGTAATATTCACAAAAATTATTTGTTAAAAAATTATAAAAAAAATAATATTAAATTTCTTACGTAAACTCTTATATATATACCGTAATAATTAATCTTATATTTTCAGAGACATATGAAGAAATAAATGATTGTTTGAGAATAACATACATGTATAAAAACAGGGAGTATTTCTTCATTGTGGACTGTATCACTGTATGCAACCAACTTATGTACATTTCCATCACTTACTTTTACTAAAACAAACCATACTTTAAATAAAGAAAATGAAAAACATTGGATTAGCGGCTAATAACAAGCTCAATCATCAATAATTATAGTAAATCTAGAATATTTAAGGCCAAATAAGCTGAGAATCAAGACATAAATGAAACAATTCTTCATCTTGTACAATTAAAACAGCCTCCCTTTTCCCCGTTTCTTCTCCAACTTTCTTCAATTCTTCATTGTTTTTCTCCTTGTTCAAATTATAATTGTATACCATATGCATGTTATGAGGATGCAAAAACTCAGATACCAACAAAACAAGAGATGCCATTACTAACCAAGTTAACTTGCAACAATTTTTAAACCCAAAATAATTTATGTGAAGTTTTTCCCCTTCAATTAAAAATGTTGATTTGATTGTGTGTATAAATAAATGAAGGGGTTTATGCATGTATATATAGTTGTAATAAAGTGTGATAATTAATTAATCGGTAAGCTACCTTCCGCATAGTTAATGGACTTACGGAAATAAATGATGGTGGATTAAATGGTGGGTGGGGTTGAGTGATTACTCAAAACAAAAGCAGTATTTGGTTATTTGCAGTTGGTTTTATTAGACTTCGGTGGGCAGCTGTGAGTTTTTTATGCCGTGTAGGAGTATAAAACTGTTGTCTAACCCACCGAATCAATAAGACAATAACCGTGTTATGACTTATGTCATGTGGGTTATTATTGGCTTATGATAGATAGTGTCGATTTTTAATGTAATTTTGTGTTGTTCAACTCGTCTTATTGAAAACGGGCACTATGCGTCACAAGTTGAAGACGGATAGTTTTCATCAAACAATATGCACGTAGAAGGGCAAGTGGGGGCTCCACTATCCGTCTTCAATTTGTGATAGATAGTGCTCGTTTTCAATGAGATTTCGTGTTGTTTTTTACAGCCCGTTTTTCTTCCAAATTTAATGAAACTCACTATTTCAATTTTGACTTTAAACCTTCAAATTAGCCTCTCTATTAGACCTATCAAAATATGACCCGAGCCTTAAAAGTTAGGCTCGACTCAACCCAATTTTTTTGGGTTAAATATCTGTAAATCTTGACTTGCAACCTGAAATGAGCCGAACCCTAAATGAGCCATTATTATAGGGTCAAACTCGACCCGACCCGTTCGACTCGATGGGATAAAGAATCAAGAATATTATTAACATATTAATATTTTTGTATTATATTTGAAAATTTTAATATAGAAATTAGATAGCTCTTCTTTTATGGACATATTTTACTCTTTCATAAACTTTTTTTCATTATTTTTCACAACATGCCCCTTGTAAAAAATCAAGAGCATATGCTCTCTCTTCTCCTCTTACTCAATAAATTGATAAAATCTAACCAAATTTATTAATTATACACATAATGCATGTATTGAACCAATAATAAATCTAGGTCCATTAACTGTGCACTTTTTTTCCATCAAAGTTATCTAGAAACAAATTGATTAGGCTAAGTTTTACAATTAGGGTTATATTGAAGAAAAAAGGGGCACTAGAGTGGGAGCGGTTGGTCGCCGGAAGGAGAGAGGGAAGGCAAAAGGTAGTCCTTGTTTCCTAATTAGGGGGGAGATGTGAAACTCCAAAGGCTATATTGTTTAATAACAACATGGGGATCTCACTTTCATCATTTATCTAACCGTTCTTAACCAATAAATTAGTAGACGGGCACGAAAATTTATTAGACTTGCACCGCTAGGAGGCGAATTATTTTCCATGCTTTATGAGATTAGTGGCTTTTATGGATTCTGCGTATTTAGACGGTTTCTCTTCTAGACATTCCCGTCACACGGATGAGGCATGTGACCATTCCTTTTGTAGAGGCATCCTTATCTTGATTTGTGTGATTTAATGCTTGAATATGTTAAAGTTACGGAAGTAAAGGTCGATCACAGAGAGATGCTTGGATGTAATTTAAGTCTTCAACCAGTTTCTCACACCGTGTAAAACACGAATACTGATTTCCCTATCTCGGCCTCTCAGAGGCCCCTAATCAACGTTAATGAAAGTCCCCAAGTTTTCCTAATTCTTCTTATATTAGTTTTGCAAGAACGTCCCGCTATTGGTAGCTCATACACCCGCATCCATATAGAAAAATGGAAAATGGGCATATCCGTAAGCTTACCCGTATCATTCGTCTCATTGAAGCACCAAACAAATTTGTCGAAGTGTCATGGTTGTCCTTCCAAAACCCTAGCCTTATCTCGTTCCGAATCAAATTTGAAGACAAACGTTTTCTCTTTTGCATCAACAACATTCCCTAAGACCAGCTGTGTCAGGTTCCACATCCACGTCATGGTATCAATTGTAGCCTTTACATTAATTGCTCTTGATTCCCACAATTTCGCTACTATCATGAAACTACTTCTCCTCGACGTCCCATCATTCTCATCAACCCATTCCAAAGCCTACCATTTGGGATCATCTCCACTCCCCTCTGGTGGCTTTCCATTCCTGACGTGGCCCCGCGCGTGTATCGCTCATCTTCTAGCCATGCACAAAGAAAAGAAATACACACAAAAGAAAACAAAACACTCACGATCGAGATCGTGAGAGCAAGCCTTGAGTCAAAGGGAAAAACGAAGAAACTTGGACATAAACCCTAGGAACCCTATGAACCATAGACATAGCACATTTTTTTTCGGATAAACGTAACTAGAGGTAGTTATTGGTTTAATGTTTAGGACTGGTCATACTAATTGTATGAACCATTTCGTAAATTGTGTTGCTTGTAATTGTTTGTGATTCGTTTACTGAAAATCTTACATTTAACCAAAAAAAACCATTTGAAAAAGAACTATGAATATGAAATATTTAAGATTTTTGAGATAATCAAGATATATCCTTAATATATTTACTCTCCGTAAATTTGAGCAAATGATATGTAACACCCGGAAATGTACCCTATTTTTATAGCGAAAATATTTTACGGAAACTTTTCAGCGAAATTAAGTTTTAATCATAAATTTAATTTTCCGAGTCGAATTTAGAATTTCCGAGTTCGTATTTGGAATTTCCGCGAGATTCCATGAAAATCCCGTCTTAAGACGAGTTTGACTTTTCTTGACTTTGGAACCGTATTTGACTTACGTTGACTTTTTCCCTTCATATCCACTCATACTCCTTAACCTAATTTTCATTCAAACACAAACACAAATATCTTCCTCCTTAAGAAATCTCAAAACTTCCCTCTTTGATATCGATCTTAGAATTCGCGTAGCTTCTTCGTTCTTTGATAGAATTTACGTAAGTTCGTCTCATTCTTCTTCACTAACCTTCCTCTATCCGTATTGATGTTAAAATCATCGTCTTTCTCGCTTTTCAAATTTCCCGTCTTTCTCAAGATGAACTTTATTCATCTTTTATGATCTTTATGTAGGTGGTGACCTCCAAGATCCCGACAAAGACTACTTTCTAATTGAAGAGGAGCTTGACAATTAGTAGAGACGCATAAAGGTAACGGTGAAGGGTTACTCGGTATCATTTACGTGTTTTACATGCTTTACATGCAAGAAATCGTATTAGAATACGATTAGGAAGCCTAGAATTCATGGTATGATTAATGAATGTTGTTATATGATGAATATTGATGATGTATAATGATTGTTGATGATTATTAGACGTATAATTGAGAATTGAAATGATTTGGAAATGAATTGAAGGCTCTCGGATGAACTGGTGCTCCCTGCCGGTCGACCGGCCGCCGGTCTGCCAACCGGCTGGGAACACATCAGTAACATCCTTGAATTTTTGGGAAATTTTGTATGAGGTGTTCTGAGCCGGTCGACCGGCCGCCGGTCCACCGACCGGCCCAGACCACATTTCTCTGTTTTTGGTGATTTTTGGATTTTGCCTTGTGTTCTGAGCCGGTCCACCTGCCGCCTCCCTCCTGACCGGCCTGGAACACGGCTGTGATCTTTTCCTTTACCTTCTAAAACTCGAAATTTATAATAGTTCGCATGATCCGTTTATCGTATAATTTTACGTAATGACTTATAATATTCATGTTTTGGATATATGATACTCTATTCGCTTGTATCACATGTTTCGTGACGGTTTTCGATATATCCCTCTTTTGAGTCGGTTTTACATATGTTATGAATTGAGCACTAATGATTTTGTGCTATGAACTCTCATTTCCCGGCTACACCTTATACTCGTTAGACTGGAATGTCGGAGCGATGGGGTGTATCATTGATGCTTGTATGCATGTTTAGTGGGGATATGACGACGTTGTTCGGAGGCGAACGCAATGCGTTGATCGACCCGACCGTCAAATGTTGTATAACTGCGAGGTGGTGTTATTGCATGTAGCGTACTAGCTTGACTTTTGACTATAGATCTCTTTCCGCCTCTTTCGTGAAGGTTGACCGAATTTGGGGTACTCGGCGTCTATGATGGACCGAGTCTTGGATGTGGAACGTCTTACCACATGTCGAATCGGAACACGTCTTATTCCGAGAGTCTGGCCAGGTTTAGACTAGGACCGTATTAGTATCGTCGTCCTACCGAGAGGATTAGAGTCTTGTGTGTACGAAACGTCTTATCGTACATGATTCCGGGAAACGTCTTATCCCGTGAACTTGTTTGTCTAGGTCATGAGTATACGAAATGTCTTATCGTATACGGTTCCGGGAAATGTCTTATCCCGTGAGCTTCTATTGGCTTGTCTTGCTATTGTACACGATGCTAGTGCGTTTCATTTACCGTGAGAGATGTCGTCATTGTGTCGGTGTGTTTGGATGGATGATTACATGCATGATTATATGAGTGATCATTGAATGACTTGACATGGTTTGTTTGTCGAGTCTCAATCTTATCAAACTTATACCGCTAACGGTGAGATGCAAGCCCTAGTGAGCGTATTCGGTTGCCTAAGAGTGTCTTACCCGAGTCTTTGTATAACATGATGGATTCGGATTTGTATTCCATATGCTCTTATCATAATACATTGAATTGTCTATCTATTCTTATCGTATCTCACATGTATATCTATATATGCATGCTTCTCCTTTTGTATTTCCTTTTATGTACGTTTAATGTGATATGGCTGGGAGAACCCGGAGTTACTCCCCACTGACTGTGGCGTTCATGTTTTTCATGGATGAACAGGTTGCTTGATTTGGATGGCTTTTTGCTTATGACGTTTTGGGTTCGGGTGTGAGCTAGCGGGCGTTGTCCCTGGATAAAACACCTCTAGACGATTTTAGATAGTAGCTAATAACTCTGTCTTTTGTTAACACTTTGAGAGACTACGTCTCTTGTGGTATTTTTATTTGGTTTGTAATATTTTGACACCCCTCGTATTTTCTATCTTGCATGTATAAAGGTTTTTAAAATACCGTATTTCCGCTAATTAAATCACATGCTTGTATGTTTTATTTCCGCATTCGCGAGGGTTGTCACAGTGGATCTCTTCGTCCTGCGGATTTGCTACTTTATTCCTGGGACAGAGGACGTGATGTGTGTGCTGATTTGACAGGGACTTCTCCCTTGGCTCAGACTGTGATGACCGATTTTGTGCCCGGGCGGGTTGTCGCTGATGCTGCTCCGCGTAAGTGTGCTAATAATGGGGATTTATGCACGGCAGGTGGTTATGGTTTCCTTCCCTTGTCTTTCTCTTCGCTTGGGGAGCTGGGTTCGGATACTATCGCCTTGCTCAAGCGGATCCATCAATTCTCGGTATATCAGGGTGCAGGGGCTAGAGTCGCCGCTTATATTTTTACTAGACTTAGCTTTGCTGTTGCTAAGGGGGTGGGGGCCAATATTGTCTCTCGGCTTCTCACAAGTTTATGTAAACTTTTATTTTTCTATAAATGAAAACTGCACGCATTCCCATTAAAAATAATAATGATGATGTTGGTGATACCTTAGTAGTGGGGAAGGTTCTAGAGCTGATTTTGGAGGATGGTCCACGATCAGGAGTCGGCTTTCGGGTGTTTTTCCCCCTGATATTGCTAGGCCACTGCGTGGTGTATATCAAAGTCCTTGGTGGTTGTGTGAGTGTTTGTCCAGTTTACAGTAGTGAGCTTGTGGTGAAAAGAGTGACGAGGACCATCGAGCTTATGGACTCTATTGCTAGGATTGATGATCCACAGTGCGAGCTGTTGTTACTTCGCGCTTGTATGGATATTTCTAAGCTTTATTTTGCTTTACGTACTTGTTCCCTGTCTATTTTTGAGTCGGCTAAGCTTTCCTTTGACTCGGCGCTTCGTTCGAACCTAGAACGCATTGTCACTGCTTCTGGTCCTGGTTTTATAGACTGGCAATGGCGGCTTGCCTTCCACCCTCCTATTTTACTTCGGTGGGCTTGGTGTTTATACAGCGGGTGATGTTTTGCATTATGCTTTTCTAGCTTCTCGCTTGCAGTCCGCTGTGTTACATACATGATAAGCTCCTTCGGCCTTCTGGTGTTCTAGTCCCTGGGCATACTTTTGACGTGGCTTTGAGAGTGTTTTCTGAGACTACGGGTTCTGACTTCGTGCGTAATCTTAGTGAGATGGCTGCCCTCAGACTTATGAAGAAATTGGCAGACATATATTTCACGAAGGTTGTTGCTTCAGCAGAATCTGTATTTTGCTTGACTCCTCGGCACTTAGCTTTATGGAAATCTCAGCAGGGTGATCACACTTTTGATTGGTTGCGTGCGGTTCCTATTTTCGGGTTAGGCCAGACTATGAACGGTAGGACTTACCGTTGTCTTCTTAGTTATCGGCTGGGTATTCCTTTGTTTTCGATGCTTAGGCCGTGTCCCGTTTGTTCTCGAGTCTTTGATGATGATGTTTTTGGTGATCATGCTGTGTCTTGTGCTAATACTGTGGGCATTAAGCATCAGCATAACCTCGTTCGAGACACTCTATTGGATATCTGATTCAGGTCTAGGATTTCTTCTGGTAAGGAGGTTGATATCGGTTTGGTTGATGGGCATGATGGGTCCCTTCGTCCGACAGATTTGTTACTTTATTCGTGGGATAGGGACGTGATGTGTTTGTCGATATGACGGGGTCTTCTTCTTTGACTTAGTCTGGAATGTCTGATTTTGTGCCTGGTCGTGTTGTCGCCGAAGCTGCTCAGCGTAAGTGTGCCAAGTAAAGGGATTCGTGCATGGTGGCGGGTTATGGTAATCTTCCCTTCTTCTCTTCGCTGGGGGAGTTAGGTACATATGTTATTGTCTTGATCAAGCGTATTCAGAAATTCTCTATGTCTCAGGATGTCAGAGCTCGAGCCGCCGCTTAATTTTTTTTTTTTTCTAGACTTAGCATTGCTCTTGCTAAGGGAGTGGGAGCCCAGATAGTAACTCGGCTGCCCACTAATTTCTTGTAAACTTGTGGTTAATCTGAATAAAAGTTGCGGATTATAATAGTAATAAAAATAACGCTTGGAGAGCTGGGTTCAGATGCTGTTGACTTGCTCAAGCGGATCCATAAATTCTTAGTATGTCAGGATGCAAGGGCTCAGATGGCCGCTTATATTTTTACTAGACTTAGCTTTGTTGTTGCTAAGGGGGTGAAAGCCCAGGTTGTTTCTCGGCTTCCCACCAATTTCATGTAAACTTTTTTTTTTTCTATCAATGAAAGTTGCGTGCATCCATAAAAAATAAAATAATAAATAGTATTTATTTCCTAAAAAAATAAAAATAATAATAATTATTATAATATCTCGACTTTGCTGTTGCTAAGAGAGTGGGAGCCCATATAGTATTTTGGCTGCCCACTAATTTCTTGTAAATTTGTTGATCTTAATAAAAGTTGTTGTTTATAATAATAATAATAATAATAATAATAATAATAATAATAATAATAATAATAATAATAATAATAATAATAAATAAAAATAATAAAAAAATTTATGGGAGCTACTCTATTCGTTTCGGGATCGAATTGGCTGATACTCGTTGGGCTTCATTCTTCGAGAGCCTACGTCCCAGCCTTTTTGTACAACAAACCTCTTCGGCCGAAAAGTAATGGTAAGTGGTCATGCATAGCTTTCATAACAATAACAAGATAAACAACAACAATAATAATAATAGCTTATGTTGTTAGTTTGAAGTAGTTTTAATACGAGATATTTTTTTACATTAAGGAGTCGTTTATTTGGTTATTTTCGGGAACTTACGATGCCTAGGAAGTGTCATATTACTTGATTTTAGAACTTATGTGAATTAACAAATATTATTTGGTTATATGTAGGCATTGCCATTCATGTAGCCATTCATGTAAACCATAAAATTTCATATCAAAAATAATATGGAAAACAAAAGTTTTATTTTTAACTGAAAGATTGAGGGTTACAACTTTCGTGACTCTCTTGATTCCATCCTAAGGGGGTTTTGATAGTGACTACGAGGGTCTTATCGAATTAATCTCGTAGGAGATGATGAAGTCTTTTTTGTGACTTATTCCGTCTTACCTACAATTTGGTAGTAAGAAGACGGGACCTTTGTCTTAATCCATCCGCTCTCTTTAAACCCTAAAGATAACATGTGTATTTATAGTTTTTAGTATCTTAAGATATTATCACAATCGTTTTTGATAATTATCTCCTAAATACTAAAAATAATCTATCATTAATGGATACCAAAATATAAAATATAAAATTTTGGTGTCTACAAATGCCCCCCGAGACTAGTTGTAGAGACTTGATGTCGGTTGCAACGAACCTTTTCTACTGAATTTGATCCTTGAGAATGGAGATGAAGAGCGAAAATCGTCCCACCGAGCGTGCCAATTTGTAAACCATAAAATTTCATATAAAAAATAATATGGAAAACAAAAGTTCAAACTTTGGTGACTTATCTAGGAGTAAATTGCATCACCAAGTCACCAAATAGTAATTACATATTATTGATGCATGATATAGAAACTTAATTAAAGTAATTGTGACATTGATGCTTTCATGGCTAACATAGGAGGTTGAGGGGTGGGAGTGTTAACTCCTTGGGTTGTAGACTTGTTAATTGTCTCCGATTTACACGAGTCTATGTTGCTTAAATGAATGTCTTCGAGGATGATCGTCTTGTCACTTACACCTACACGGTGGTTGCTCTTAGAACCTGTAACTGTTTCAGGGATCATATCTTCAGCTTCCTTCTCCTTGCACTCTTTATACTTTCCCCAAAGAACTGAGTACAATCCCATCACTATCAGTACTGCTCCAAGAATACTGAACATTAAGATAAAAATCAAGAGACAGTGAGAATTCAATCAACTCAGTCAATAAACTAGGACACGACCCAGAAACACAACACGAATCCGATACGAAATAACGGGGTTGGTTTGAGGTTTAATAATGTAAGTGGGCGTGGGTTAAAATGGACACAACATTAGATATAATTGGTCCGGGTTTGAATTGACCAGTTAATTAAAACCCGAACCCGAAACAAATGACCTATTTACTAAAGTATTCCTAATTTTTTAGCTGCTTCTTCATCACATAAATAGTTTTGCACTTTTTAAATACTGACATGACACGACCCCGACACAAAATAAACGAGTTACAATTGAAGCTTAATGACCCACTTATATAAGTTGGTCGACATGAATATAAAATAAAATCTATTGGGTCAGATTTGGGTTAATAGGTTCATAACCTGCGTACATATGACACGAACAAGAAGCCGACCCAACCACCTGTTTAACAGGTTTACAGACAACATGGTGCATTTGGAATAACTTTCAATAGTCAAACTGTCATTTGATTAGATAAAACTCATAAAAGCAATAAAATCAAATCACAATTTCATTCGAGTTTTACAAATTTGTATTTGTATGACTTATTTGTATGACTTACATAATTACGGAGTAATTACTACAGTATTTTACTAAAAAAAAAAAAGAAACAAAGTATGATTTGATTTAGAGATAAACAAGAAAAGAAAATTACCCGCCAACATAAATCTTCTCAGCAAGAATGAAAGAACCTAAGAAAGCCACAATAATCATCATCAAAGGGCTGAAAGAAGTCACAAAAACAGGCCCTTTTCTCTCCATAACAATTCCTTGTACATAGTATGAAATTCCTGATGATATTATTCCCTGATCATATACAGACACCAAAAACAACTAAGTACAAATAATGTACCATAAAGAAAAAAAGGATGATTAGTGAATGAAAACGGTTTATTACAGCATAAGCCGCGGCTAGAAGGTTCATGTCCCAGCCGATACTCCAAACCGAGGGTCTACGCTCCATAACCAAAGTAACCGCAATAGATTGCAAGGTGCCCATAAAACACACTAGTGCTGTCAATGAAAGATGTGCACTGTATCTTCTCATTGTTATGGCCTGCCCAAATAATTAAGAAACTTAATTTTTGTGTTTCAAGTTTATCAGTTATGTATGTGTTGATCAACTAGTAGTACCTGTAGGATGAAAAAGGCAGCCCAAGCTAATGTAGCAAGGATGAGGAGAATCGAACCCTTGGCCCACTCCTTATCAGCGGCAGCCAGGGCGGCTGAGGAGACGTGGGCTGCAGGCCGGACACGACTAGACCACACCATGTTTATGACACGACCTTTGTACAATGTCATCAACATGGCACCTCCCACTGTGATTAGAGTTCCTACTACCTTGGCTATGCACCTCACTTTTTTCATGTCAACCTTCTCCATCCTAGTCACAAAAATTAAATTAATTAATACAACATTTTACTTAATAAATCACTAGAAAACATGTCATTAAACGGTTTAAACATTGTATATAGTTATAATTGTAACATGTACGTTAAGAGGAATTACCTGCATATGAGTGCCATTACAAATGTCATGGCAGGTAGCATGTTGCTCATAGCGCATGAAAACGTGGGAGATGTGTATTTTAATCCCATATAGTAAAAATTTTGATCAATTACTGGCCTAAGTTAGGACAAAACAATGGAAAATTAGATAAAATGCACATAATAATCTTTACTGCATGCTCAACACTTTAAGTCAATAACTTGATAATATATTTTACTTGAAGAATATTGAAAACTTTACCCAAGAAGTCCTAGACCAAAAATTTGCATGAATATTAAAAATGTGATCTTCGGCCTCGAACTCCTGAAGAACAAAAAGATGAAAAATAAAGAGAAGGAAACATTTGTTACAAATAGTTCGTCAATGCAAAAGATTGTTTTAATCACAATTATCATCTAAAAAATATGTTTCTGTTCGTAAAAATCACAGGATGGCAATAGAGATTTTTTTCCCTTTCTTTTTACCATAGGCTATGCTAGCATGTTAAATTTATTATCGGCCCTAGGCTACGCCGGTACTGAGGAGAAAGTCCGTTTCATAAGCCCTAGGAGGTACCACTCTAAACCTATTTGGCAATAGAAAGAGTAGCTTCTTGCCTTATAAAATGGTAAACTCTCTCTCTTTTATCAATGTGAAATTATACTCATATGTGAGACTATTGGGTTTTTCACAGTTTTCTTGTGCAACTATCAGCTAATTAAGTTAAGAAGGCCATACACCGTACTTCTCATATGAGATGAGTTCACTGGTCATTAACAACTATTCCGTACATGAGTACATACATGGTCTTTCTCACCATGTCTCCCTTCAAATCAAAATTTGTATTTTATACCCAAAGGTGGAGGAGTAGTGTTGCACCTCTCAAAAAGAAGAGCAAAAGGGGCGATAACGGCGGTGGCAAAAGCATGGCGGTAGACGACGAGGACATAATGGCTCATCCCTCCATTTAGGGAAACCTTAGTGATAATGTTCATGCCAGCATATCCAAATTGCAAGCATATCATGGCTATGTATGGCTTGCTCTTTTCTAACAAACTATTGCGTCCTTTTACTTCCATTTTATTTTCCTTACTTATTGTTTGGATAACTGTGGCCTGTGGGTGAAAGGTAAAGAAATCAAGTTTTGGAAAGGAAGAAAACACCTAAAGCAAAGGAGCTTATGTTTTCTTTGGGTATAAGATGGCAAATGCATGGGTTTTTATAGCCAGCTTGCTTTAACTTTTTTGAATTTGATTTTTTTTTTCTTTTCGGATAATAGATGTGTGCAGTAACTAGTTTAATAGCGACACCCTTTTAGAAGTATTCGCCAAGGCGACCCCCTCTCCCCTACTTCTTTATTCTTTGCATGAATGCTCTGTCTTCTCCTCATCCAGCAGTCTTGCATTGATCATGATTGGACCTCCTTATCGATGGAAACATGAGGTGCTAATTTATCGTATCTCCTTTTTGCGGATGACATATTATTTTTTGGGAGTGCCACTGAAATAAACTGTTAGCTCTTCAAAGGGTTTAATGAATTCTGCTACTATTTGGGTAAAAAAAAATCAAGTGTAACAAAAGCCAAGGAAACAATATGTCCTTTTCTTTGAATTTGCAGGAGGTGGGAAACATGAGGCCGTTCTCGGAGTATACGATCATACGTGCAAAAAAAAATCCAAACTTCAAGTTTAAGTTCGAGAAATATCGCTTAAAAATGCTTTGCTTAGTGTGGTGTGAAATTTCATACTCCATTGCCCACGAGATGTGTGCCATCCCACTTTTTAGTCCACTCTGGTGACTGTTTTAACTGCTTTCTGCCTCTTCTTGCGGTCACTCGTTGAGGCTTCTCCATCTCTCTTACCTCGTAATTAGTTCCTATAAATTAGATAAATAGCGCGGAGGAAGTGTCAATTTGCATGTCATCTTGTCCCAAAGTCGATGAAATGTACTCTGTCAAAATAAAGGAAAAAAAACCAATATCAATCAAAAGTGAGTCGTTTTGGTTCAATATCGGGTGGTTTGTCATGGGACGAAGCATTTATTCATATATTAAATGACAAAATAAGTCAAAATTCGGCTGCATTTCGCCTCTTTTTTAGCTCTCTTCCAAAGGTGTCCAAGATTCTCAGGCGCAAACTGAAATTACGACATGATATAAAGTTTACCCATTACACTAGGGTTGCAAACAACAAGTGTCATCAAAATTAATGATCATGTGAGCCATTTTCGAGCCTTAGAAAGAGCTTTCGCACGATGCTGTCTTTTTTTAGCCTTAAGTCGTCTACTGTTATCTAAGATAAGGATCAAATACATGTTTATGC
Source organism: Heliosperma pusillum (assembly GCA_022085475.1). NCBI lineage: Eukaryota > Viridiplantae > Streptophyta > Magnoliopsida > Caryophyllales > Caryophyllaceae > Heliosperma > Heliosperma pusillum. The sequence goes on along the minus strand of JAIUZE010070732.1, from coordinate 12,506 downwards.
CCCTAGCATGCTCATTTATACATTCCTAATGTCAATATTGCAAAACAAATTCATTTGGATATTCAACCCCAAATTTTTGACATATTAGGGCATATGAGGTGTAACTTTTGCCCCAAATTAAACTACAAATGCAAGGAGAAATCAAAGACCATTTACATACTTAGATTGGCCATGAATGTAGTCGGAATTTATGAAGATTCGATGAAGAATGATGGTGTTTTTGATCGTTTTCTTGGAAGTGCAAAAGAAAAATCGCAAAAAGAGTTTGTTTGAATAACGAAAGAAACTTTACGCCGAGTTTAAGTTTTATTCAACCTGGACGAACCTTAGAAAAACAAACATAACACTTGTCGCGCCTTTTCTAAGGGTTTGATTTGGCTGCGCCTCTTCTTAGCGTCCTTTATTTCTTTTGAAAATTCGTTACATGTTTATTGGTTGTGGACCCATGCTCGAGCCTAGTCTTCGCTTCTATAAGAGATCATTTTCCCATATTTCATTCATATTTTCAAAGATTTCCCCAGCAACAGCCAAGCTTATATCAATGTATTCTTCAACGGTTTTTCATACCAAAGATTTTGCGATTATTTCCCAGTGAACATGGTGTTCCCAGTCCTAGAAATTATTTTCCCAGCGAGAGTTTAATTTGTGATAGCCACGACGATCAACATATTACCCATCAAGGTTTCAAGAAACAATTTGACGCCTTAATACCAAGTTAGCTTCTCATATCCGAGTTAAGCTCGAGATAACGCGAGCAAACTTTTCCAACAAGTTTCCCCTAAATTTGTATTTGAGTTACACTTGAGACAACGCAAGCTAGCTTTTCCCCAAAATTCTCCGAGATTTCTTGTCGGTTATAATTATTATTCTCCAGGGAATTCAATAGTAATATCCTCCGCGGTTTTATTATTCCCTAGGAGTTCAGCAGTAATGTCCTCCGTAATTTATTTGTTCCCCGTGGAGTTGATCCTTAGACAACAAGTTCTGTTGGAGCTAGTGTCCTTCACAGTTAGTGTGATAACGTGTATAAATCTCTTACAGGTTCACAGGATATACTTAGTATTCTTATCAGTTGATTAAGGTTTATCAATAACGGTTGACTTGCTAGAAATTTGACGTTATTGTCATTTTAATGGCGGTGATCAACTGGTCCCTAAAAGTCACACCTAAATGATGTGTTTGAGAGATATGATTATATGAAAAATATAATCATATTGATGCCTTATATGACTAAAAGGTTAGTCGATGTATATGACTAAAAGGTTAGTCGATGTAATGATGATACAATTATTTAATACGATTAAATAATACTAGCTGAGACGAATTATATGTTAATTCGTAATTGAATATAAACTGTTTTATCTAATGAATGTATATAATGTAATTATTTAATACGATTAAATAATGTAAGCTTAAACGAATTAAATGCTAATTCGTAATTAAATATAAACTGTTATATTTAATTAGCAAATTATAAATATACGATATTTATAGTTGACGTATATATTATACGATATTGTCATAATAAATGATGTCAGACCGGTATTAATTAATCGACTACAAGATGTTGTATGGACTTATTAATATGTGAAAACATAAATGACAATAATAATATATACACATATTATACATTAAATAAATAAAAGAAGGAAGACTCCTATCTTGACTTCACTTCCTAATACAAGTAGAAGAAAAAGAGGGAAGACTCCTCCCTCTACTAGACTACTACTTGGACGGCCACAATAGAGAAAAAAAGAGTTGTATATAAACTCTTCTTCTCTACATGATCATCATACAATTATTTTCACAAAAATTAGAAGTAATTTGTATTCATTCTAGCACAAGAAAAGGCCTTTCTCAGAACATCTTGGGTGCAACGATTAGGAGAATATCGATCTCGATATTTGTTCTTAGGCCATATTGCTAGGACCAAAGGTTGATTCTAATCTTATGCTTTTCGTTTATGACTCGTATTTCATATATTATAATTTCGTTATAATCCTTAAATTTCATGTATGAAATATACCGATATTTCCCACAAGTTCTTGTCCTTCACTCTCGCTCCGCTAAGAAGTCTCAGGTATAATCTCTTCTTATGGCTGACGAGCTTCCTTACGCCATAACCAGGTTGTAATCATTGATTAACCTGAGGGCTATACTTAACCTTTTGCCTTGTACAAGCCTCAGTAAAAGTGGCGGCTATGTAGACACATCAGTGCCACGCCTCCCAAAAGCCATTCGGTGATGATCGAACGACGTTTTTAACATATGTTGCGATTTTATAACAGTTAGTAAATTAGTAAATAAACGGTAGTACAAAAATTCGTGTCTATCCTTTTGACCTCATTTATGTGCATATATGGTCGCTTTGACATTTAATAGAGTCAATTGGGAGCCCGGGTACAAAACCATCTCTATTTTTCAGATCTCGACTTATTCTGAGTCAGAATATTCTGAAACCGACTTTTGTTAGAGTGAGAGGTAGACACGCATACATGGACTCTTTAATAAAATAGTCACTTTTTTTTATATCTATAGGAATCCTCGTCTATGAGTTTTTGTATATGACAAGGAAACCACCCACGAGATAACGTTGTTGGAGTTGCGCCTCTTAGAAGGGTCGCAGTTCGTGTTGCGCCATTTCATGTTTCTTTTTTCATAGATACGTCCCTTTCTCTATTTCCTCCTTTTCGCTGTTAAAAATAGAGGTCTTCGATCTCAATATTTGGCACGCGAGTGACCGTCCCTTCTCTTGTCTTTACGTGCTTGATTAATGACCACGAAAGCTCAATTCCTATTGGGTCCCCTTCTTATTTTGTATAGACCGACCCACTTGACCACCTGCAGTCTAATCAACCAGTCATCTTTAAATCAATCAATCTAAACTCCTTGATTAATCAAGGGCACCTTCACCGGCATAAGTTCGGGAAGTCACTAAATTAAAATTTAGTTGAAACTCTCGACGTTAAACATGTAAGTATGAGGGTGTAAAACCCATTTAATATAATTTTTTTAATCGTTTTTATACCTCTTGTTTTCGATATGTCATATAATGCGAAAAACACATTTTAATCATTCCTAAAAGTCAAGTTGAAAATCGAATTAAGAAAACATACCATGTAAGACACCAAGAGAAATTGCATCTTTAGAAGGATCGCAGCATCTGTTGCGCCCTTTCTAAAGGGCTAATTTGATCACTCAATCGTCTCTTTTTTCTTGGTTTACATATGCCTAATTCCTTTTCGATTCGAAGAACTTTCACATCCGAGGAATCTTCGTTTTACTCTTTTTGTATACGAAAAAAATATTTTCTTTATTTATTTTAATTCCAAATATTCATCTTTTTTTTGTTTGGTAAAATGTACGTTCCATTAAGCACAATAAACAAGCTGTTACAATCTAATCATTTCATCTCATTACTTACTTACAGCTCCAAAATGGAGCTCTACTTCATTAAATCGAGACTATGTATCCAAGCTAAATCTCTATTATTTATAATTTGCCTTAGCCTTTCTTGGATTCTCATCTTGACCAGCTTCTTTGTGTGATTTAGGACTACTTCAGGTGACTGCAATGTAACCTTCACCATTGCTTTGTTTCGCTGCATCCAAATGGCATATAGTATGGCCATAAAACCGCATCAAAGTACTCCTTTCTTGACTTTGACCAATGAGACTGATATATCCATGTCATTATATTGGACGAGGGGCCTGAACGTTACACAATCTGCCCATGCGAGCAATCAGAATGGTACTATACTAGCATTGCTGGAAATTATGTTCATGAGTTTCCTTTGCATTACCACATAACAGGCAGTCATCATCAGGACAGAGTCCCATAGCATGAAGCTTAGACTTAAAAGTAAACTCATTTGAACTTTTAATAATCAATATTAGTCAGTTCGATTTGTTTTAAGTCATCAAACTTGCATTAGAAGATCTAATCATCGATATGAGACCCTTCAATACAGATTTGTATAAATGTTAATTCTTTCACCTTTTTATAATTCCAACCTTTTATTTCCATTTATTCGATCATTACAAACCAATTTAATCTTGTTCAAATAGTCGATCTTTTAATCACTAGTAATCAATACTAACCGCTTTTAGATCGATTCCCTACATCTATTTCACATCTATTCATTTATTTGTCTTCTCGACAATCATACTTTCAGTTTTAATGACAAATCAAAAGAATTTTATTAATTGACGAATATAACGACAAAAATGTGTGACTTTCACAGTCGAAACCCATAAAAAGAGTAGACGCATGAATTGATGCGCCTTTTTTAGAGGACGCGCCTTCTGTTGCGCCTACTTTTGGCGGGTTTCTTCCTCTGATCTCTCCCATGTCCAGACGTAGTCATTATTAGGTCGTGTTAATTGAACATCATTGTATATCACATAGTCAGAATATATGTAATCATTTCTATATATTTGTTTTCCAATTACCTTTCTTCCAAATCCTATATGACATTCATATAATGTATATTCGTCCTTTCACGTGTATTGAATGTTAATTTTGACTTTAACCCTGAATCCTAATCGCTAGTGCGACCAACTTAATTATATTTCACATGTTAGGTTTAATACAATGTTTGTTTAATTGCATGCATTTAATTTTGTATAATCAAAGTAAATGAAAACCTCAACAATTAGTAGTGGCTTCTATGAAGTGGGAAGGATTGTGTCTTTGATTGAAGGCTTTTTATAATACTCTATGCGTGGGGTGCCGCTGAAGAGATCCATTGAAAGGCTTAAAATCTTATTAGTGCTTAAAGGAATTGAAAGTACTACTCATATTAACAAAGTGCACTTTCTTGTATGGTTATCCATGCAAAATAACTCAAAACTTAAGCGTGCTTGACTGAGAGTAGTCTTAGGATGGGTGACCTCTTGAGAAGGTTCCTAGGATGCGCATGTGTGAGGACATAATGCGTTGGAAATGACTTGTGTTGATATGCATGTACAAAGCCTGACAAGCTGCCGTAACTGACCGCTCTCGACCCAAGGTTTAGGCTGGGGTGTTACAGGTGGTATCAGATCAACCCTACGACGGTGCGGTGAGCCTGTGGTCCAGACTACCCGGGTCACCCACCTAGCGGGGGAGGATTCTGGGAATGCATGGTTGCTGTCGGATGCTGTCATGCTGCCATGCGCAACGAGAACGTTGCGTTCTTCAAGTAGGGGTGTGTGATACTCCATGCGTGGGGTGCCGCTGAAGAGATCCGTTGAGAGACTTAAAATCTGAGTAGTGCTTAAAGGTATTGAAAGTACTACTCATATTAACAAAGCGCTCTTCCATGCAAAAGAACTTAAAAGTTAAGCGTGCTTGGCTGAGAGTAGTCTTAGAATGGGTGACCTCCTGGGAAGGTTCCCGGGAAGCGCATGAGTGAGGACAAAATGCGTTGAAAAGAACCTGTGTTGATCTGTGGGCCATGTACAAAACCTGGCAAGTTGTTGTGAGTGACCACTCCCAACCCAGGGTTTGGGCCGGGGTGTTACAAATTTCCCATACGTACCCTCACCCCTTAGTCAGATCTCCGTGAACATTCGTGTTCACGGGCAATACAAAAGTCATTCTAGGCATAAAAGGCTAAGAAGAACGAATCTTTAGTGTTCATGTCACTTTAGATCCTTATACGGAATAAATTATTTAAACGGTTTCCAATTTACATAATAAATTGATAGATATCCTTAAATGTTGGCTTGTGGAACCTTTCATATGTTTCTAAGCCTTTTAAATTGGTTACTTACACATGAAGTAATTTTCCTAAGAGAAGTTCATTGGGAAGATGTGTCGTCGCGTTCAAAACCTCACATAACTAGCAGGCGTGCGCACAGGAGCGGGTAGCGTTTGTCCAAAGTAGGTCCCTCGGTCAAGTATGTAGGGCGTACTCAGCCGAGACCGAGTAGGTTGGCACTTGTATATGTGTCATGTTGTGATTACTCGACCTAGTTGTTTGGGCACTCGGTCGAGTGGGCCAATGTTATTTGACCGAGTGGACCGACCTAGGCTATTGTGTCGGTCAAGTGATTCCTGATTATACTTACTTTAATCATTTCTTAAACATCATTTTTATCCCTAGGCTTATTCTAAATTCTTGGTTTCCTAATCATATCTCTCTTTATCTTATAATCAACTTGTGAGAAAATTATTTGCGATTTTTTTATTAAGGCTTCACTTCTCTTCTTCACTTAAGTACTTGCATTCCCATTTTGTAAATTTCAAATCCAAGTTTTATAATCAATTTCATTTGTGATTAAACTCTATAATTGGGATTTGGATAAAATATCATAGTATGGAGTATTTAATAGGATTTATAGTAATTAGATGCGATTATTATGTGTAGGTGACAATTCGTAAATGAACAATTATAGTTGATTGAATAATTTTTTGGATTATCGTTAAGGTAGGGTTCTCCTACTCAACTTTCAGTTATATAAGTAACCTTGTCTATATTGATTTTGTGAATGATTGTGATGGTAAAGGATTGTCATATTTCAATGGTTATTGTGATTGATTATGTTGATGTATGATGGTTTTTTGTTGAAGGGTCATTTTGGGAGATTGTCCCTTCCTAAATTGCTTCATATATTCCCACAACAAGAAGAGTGTGCACATTAATGATCTAAATTTGGGCTATCGAGCATGTTTGTCGTGTCATTTGAGTACCGTCGTGGTAGAGCATACGTTCGCCTTGTGATTTGAGTATCGTTGTGGCCGAGCACGTGCCATGTGATTTTGAAAGTCCATAGACCCTAATTAGCCTCTTCTAATTAATGCCTAAATTACAAGTTAATTTAGTGTTTAAATATTTATGTAACTTGCATGCAAATATAAAGGCATAATAAAGATAAATAGAAATTTTCTTACATTGTTCATGGAAATAAGAGCAATAACAAATTATTGTCTTAGATGAATTTCTACCAAGCTTAGAATAATCCTCCAAAACCCAATCTTCAAACTAGAAGATCTCCTCCAAGTTGCACCCAAGATGGTATCCAAAAATCTAAACTTATTATTAACTAGATAATAAGTAAAGATAGAAAACTAGTAATATTAGAATATATTACTACACTAGTAATACTTAGAAAATATTAGTATGTTGAGAGTTTAGTGAGAGGATGAGATTTTAGAGACATGTAAGAATAAAACACAAAATAAAGTAGTGGAAAAATGAACAACTATTGTCCATTTTATAGGCACTTTGGACGGCTCGATCTACCAAGCCCCATGTGGCCTCTTCTTTTGATAATTTATTCTCATGCAAATAGGTGGAGTGTAGGTAATGTGAGAATGATTGAAGCATGAAGGTTATGTCACAATCAAATGGAGTATTGTGTAAAATAGAAAAGAACAATAACCATTCCTTTCTTCACATGCCATGACCGGCCATGATGGCTCACAATGGTCAATTTTGATTTTTGATATTTGTCCCACAAATACTTATTAATCATATGCTTAATTATCTTGTATAATTAAGTGTTAATTTGATCATATAACAATTATATGACACAAATTAATAAATAATATATACTTAACTTTTAAGTGCTATTCTACCATTATATCAATATATAATGGATCCCACAGTGTCTAGGTAATTTATTTTACAACTCCTTGTAAATAAAGTTAACTAATTACCTCTACCTCAAAATATATATAAAACCTCAACTAATTTAGTAAATTAACGATTAAGTACTAAAATAGATCTTATTTAATCATATTAAAATACGATATAAATTTATTAGTCAATTATCGCATAATTGAAAAATAAGCTTAATCGAATTTGAGTTCCAAACTCAATTTCTAACAATTAACTCTCGTACATATCAAATATATGTAATGGACTAATCAACTGTATCATATACAAATAATTAGTTACTACTTGGGTTTCATCCTATAGGTGTGACCGAAAGGGATCAGTTGATCACCGCCGTCATACGACAATAACGTCAAACTTTAGTCAGCCAACCGTTATTGATTTACGTTAATCAACTGACTAATCATATATATAGTCAATAAGTATCCTAGTTATATTTCTTAATGAAATTTTTTATGTGGCGCACTATCGTGGAGGACACCTACACCAACAGATTTGAGTACTATTAATTGGTGATTTGTGATCCTTCGCAGACCATGGGTGACCCGTGATCCTTAACAAGCCCCATGGGACGTGTGATCCACCATTCGTAACACGCCTACTGATTGGTAATAAGAATGAGGTTGGCATATGATGGTGTTGGCTTGTGGTTGATGTTGTATTTATTTTTTAGCTTGATTATTTATGATGGATGTTAGTTGACGTGTGTTTTTTCGTTTTTCAAAAACTTATAGAATCTATCTGCGGTGTTCCGTGTGATATTTTCGGCATATGGTGAGCAATGAGTTCTGAAGGGTAATTATATGGATTGATATGGATGCTAACTGGATGGTTGGCGATGCGGTTCAAGAGAGCTTTTCTTCTGCTTAGTGTTTTTATGAGTTTATGGACATTTTATTTTTTTTTTACTTTCGCTAATTAAATTTGGGATTTGGTATTTGAAATTGTAATCGATATATTAGTTCGAGTTAATAAAGTTATTTAAATTGTTCTTTTATCAGTGATCTGAATATACTACCTCGAACAAGCGAGATGGTAACCCTCTTATTGATGTGAATATCTCTTGCTAAATATTCATGGTAAATATGTGTATTACAACAATTTAGTGTTTTTTTTATTAAAAGAGTATTGTGTATTTAGGACAATGTCATGACTACTGTAGGCAGTGGGTCGTGTCGTGCCGTCCCGCGTCCCGACCCGTCGTGCTAGCCCTAACATTTGGCTAGACCCAGGCACGGTCATTTGGACTAGTGCGGCATGGTCACTGTCGCAGCCCGGTCATTGGCTCAGGAAACCAGGCTCGTGCCGTGCCTGGCCTGTGGGCTCGGTCGTGCCTGACCCGGGCCGACCCATGTAAATTTTTTTTTTTTAAAAAAAAGTTTATTTTTTAAATAAAAAATCATGAATAATGAATAATAAATATTAATAATGTTTTTAATATATAATTTATTAGTTACATAATGAATAATGTAAATTCAAGCATTAAACTAAATATTAATGTACTTAATTATAAATTTATATGAGACAATCGTTAAAATAAGTAACTCAATCTTTTATTATAAAACAATGAAACAATGATTAGTCTTTCAAAAACATCTAAAGTTACATACAAATAAGAAAAATAATATAAATTACAAGAGTATTGTGACAACCCTCGCGAATGCGGAAATATAAAACATACAAGCATGTGAAATAATATGCGGAAATACGGTATTTTAAAAACCTTTAAACATGCAAGATATATATAACACGAGGTGTGTCAAAATGTTACAAACTAAATACGGAATATACAACAAAGAGACGGGGTCTCTTAAAATGTTAGCAAAGAACAAGTGTTTAACCAAAACTAGCTACTATCGTCTAGAGGTGAACTTCCAGGGACAACGCCCGCTAGCTCACACCCGAACCCCAAAATATCGTATCCAAAAAGTCATCCATAGCAAGCAACCTGTTCATCCATGAAAAACATGAATGCCACAGTCAGTGGGGAGTAACTCCGGGTTCTCCCAGCCATATCACATCAAACGTACATATAAGGAAATACGAAAGTAAAGTCATGCATATATATATATCCATGTGAGTTGCGATAAGAATAGATAGGCAATCAATATATAATGATAAGATCATGTGGAAATCAAATCCGTAACCATCATGTTATTCAAGACTCGGGAAAGACACTCTTAGGCAATCGAATACGCTCACTAGGGCTTACATCTCACCGTTAGCGGTATAAGATTGATAAGATTGAGACTCTACAGACAAACCAGTCAAGTCATGCGATGATCATAGTAAATCCAACACATTATCATCCATTCATGAACCAAGACAATGACGGATGCCAATCATGCAAGACATGAACAATATCATGAAATCACGCATTCAAAGACGACACAAGACGACAATCTCACGGTAAATGAAACGCACTAGCATCGTGTACATGGCAAGTATGATTAAAGGCATCCACGGGATCACATTTCCCTGAACTCATACGCGATGCTTACATTTCGCCTATGTAGACACATTTCCTCCTGGTAGGAACGATAAGGCTCCTAATCTAACCCTGGCCAGATTCTCGGAATCACATTTTCCGATTCGATATGCGATCACGTTTCGCACCCAAGACTCGGGCTTAAATAATAATAAATGCCGAGTACCCACATTCTCGGTAGATCCATTCACGAAAGAGGCGGAAAACGAGCTCAAGCCTCATAACATGCGGTACGCTACATGCAAATAACACCACCTCGCAAGTACACAACATTTGACGGCCGGGTCGATCAACGCATAGCGTTCAACTCCCAACAACGTCGTCGTATGCCCATTAACACATGCATTTAAGCAGTAGGATACCTCTCCGTTCAGACATTCCAGCCTTACGAACGGGAAGGTAGCTAAGGGAATGAGAGTACAAAGCACAAGACAAAATAGTGCTCAAACCGTATCATTTGTAAAAACCGACTCAAAGTGGGACATAGCAAAAACCGTCACAAAACATGTGAGACAAGCGAATGAAATATCATATATCCAAAACATGAATATTATAAGTCACTACGTAAAATTATACGGTAAACGGATCATGCGAACTATTATAAATTACGAGTTTTATAAGTTAAAGAAAAACAACACAGCCGTGTTCCAGGCCGGGCAGGGGACCGGTGGCCGGTGGGCCGGCTCAGAACACAAGGCAAAACCCAAAAACAGAGAAAAGAGGTCTGGGCCGGTCGGTAGACCGGCGGCCAGTCGACCGGCACAGAACATCACACCAAAACTCAAAACTTCACTACTGATGTGTTCCAGGCCGGTGGGTTGACCGGTGGCCGGTGGGCCGGCCTGGAGCACCTCTTCATGCAAAAAACCAAGTTTCCAAATGAGTTACTGGAGTGTTCTCAGCCGGTGGTCAGACCGGCGGCCGGTCGACCGGCTGGGAACACCCCTTCATCCGTGAGCTTCCAAAGCTTAACCAATTCAATCCAAAACTTATATATACTTTTAATAATCATCAACAATCAATATATATCATCAATATTCATCATATAACATCATTTACTAATCATAGCATGAATCCTAATCTTCCTAATCGTATTCTAATACGATTTTCTAGCATATAACATGTAAAACACGTAAGTGACACCGATTAACCCTTCACCGTTACCTTTAAGCGTCTCTAATGATCGTCAAGCTCCTCTTCTATAAGGAAATAGTCTTTGTCGGGATCTTGGAGGTCGCCACCTACAAATAGATCGTAAAAAGATGAATAAAGTTCATCTTGAGAAAGACGGAAACCTTGAAAAGCGAGAAAGACGATGATTTTAATATCCATACGGATAGAGGAAGGTTAGGGAAGAATAATAAGATGAACTTACGGGAATTCTATCAAGTAATGAAGAAGTTACGATGATTCAAAGATCGATATTCAAAGAGGGAAATAATTGGGTTTTCTTAGAGAGGAAGAAAGCTTGGTTTGATTTTGTGTTGAATGAATATTAGGTTAAGGAGGGAGTGTGATGTGTAGGAAAAAGTCAAAGACGGTTTCAAAGTCAAGAAAGTCAAACCCGACTCAAAAGTCAAGAAAAGTCAAACTCGACTTAAGACGGGATTTTCATGGAATCTCGCAGAAATTCCAAATACGAACTCGGAAATTCTAAATTCGACTCGGAACTTAAAATTATAATTTAAAACTTAAAAATTACTGAAAAAGTTTCGTAAAATATTTCTACTAGAAAAATAGGGTACATTTCCGGGTGTTACAATCACCCCACCTTTTAAAAAGTTTCGCCCTCGAAACTTGAGGAAAAATAATAAAAATTTACCTTACTCGAAAAGACTCAGATATTTACTACGCATAGAAGCTTCGGTTTCCCAAGTCTCTTCTTCGACATTAGCACCTCTCCACAAGATTTTCACCAAAGGAACTACTTTACTTGTAACAACCCGAAAAGTACCCAATTTTTCTAGTAAAATATCTTACGGATACTTTTCAGCAAAACTTAAGTTTTAAAATAGAATTTATTGTTTCGAATCGTATTTGGAATTTCCGAGTTCGTATTTGGAATTTTTGAGAGATTCCATGAGAATCCCGTTTTTAAGTCAACTTTGACTTTCGTTGACTTTTTCCGACTCGCCTTGTAATTTGAAAGACCAAAATTTTATTTAAAAAAATAATAAATTTAATTTATTTTTATTAAGCTTTATTTCAATTTATGATAATTTAATATAATTATTTTGAATTTATTCGGAATTTAAGAGAAGGTTTTACGGTTTAAACCCGAACATCATTTAACTATTCCCGAGTCATCTTAAATCCCGAAACAAACCCGAAACTCGACTTTGGCATTAGTCACACGCCCCATGTCATCTTTTTCCACTCACTTTGGATATTTTCATTCTTTTGATTAAACTAATA
>JAIUZE010070731.1:0-39891 GCA_022085475.1 Heliosperma pusillum | reverse complement strand
TTCATGATTGTATTCATGGTCATTGCATGACTTGACACCGTCAAGGTCTTGGTTCGTGAATGGATGGTAATATGTTGGATATTATGTGATCATCGCATGACTTGACTTGGTTTGTCTGTCGAGTCTCAATCTTATCAATTTTATACCGCTAACGGTGAGATGCAAGCCCTAGTGAGCGTATTCGATTGCCTAAGAGTGTCTATCCCGAGTCTTTGAATAACATGATGGTTACAGTTTTGATTTCCACATGATCTCATCATTATCTATAGAATTGCCTATCTATTCTTATCGCAACTCACATGTATATATATATATGCATGCTTTACTTTCGTATTTCCTTATATGTACGTTAAAGGTGATATGGCTGGGAGAACCCGGAGTTACTCCCCACTGACTGTGGCGTTCATGTTTTTCATGAATGAACAGGTTGCTTGCTTGGATGCCTTTTTGGATATGATGTTTTGGGGTTCGTGTGTGAGCTAGCGGGCGTTGTCCCTGGAAGATTAACCTCTAGACGATTTTAGCTTATTTGCTAAACACTTGTTCTTTGTTAACATTTTGAGAGACTCCGTCTCTTTGTTATTTTCCGCACTTAGTTGTAATATGTTGACACTCCTCGTTTTATTTAACTTGCATGTATAAAAGTTTTTAAAAACTACCTATTTCCGCAATATAATTCACATGCTTGTTTGTTTATTATTTCCGCATTCGCGAGGGTTGTCACAGTTGGTATCAGAGCTTTTATCGCTCCCGACGCACACACGTGAACCCTAAACTTAAACTACTTGACCTTGGAATAATAAATGAGAGATGGGTAGAAATTAAGGACTTTACTTGGTAGTCTTGGTGTACTTGATGTTTGTTAGGTTCTAACTTGTTTGTTGATTGTGTTGAGTGATGTTATGTTTGTTTGTATCTACCGTTTTGAGGTGGAATATGTGTTACCTAGAAGAAGTATCCTTTACCGAAGATTGAATATTGACAAGCCTAGTTGAAGTATATTTCTTCCTCATCGATGATTTCTCTCGTCCTTAATGTATCATGCTCTCTTCCTTCTATTTAAGTGCTTCTTTCTTTTCCAATTTGTTTGCCTCTTGGAAAATATTCTTGATAGTTCTTCCATCTTACCATTGGTATCCTTACCTTCCTCTTGTAACATTTTTGTGGATGTCATACCCAATTGTTGGTGGTATATTATTCTTGGTCGGAAGAACTTGAAATTTTGTGGAATATTAGTGTTGTTAGAATGAATTTGTGATTAGAGGAAAATGGTGTAGATCTAAATTCACCCTATATTGATGATTGGTTGTAACTCTAAGGAAAGGTAGTAAGATGAGTTTGATGATTTTAATGCCTGATGCTTGTCATGACTTGTGTGTAAATAGTTCATGATATTTGATGGTGTAAGGTTGAATGAGTTGGCTATGACTTCTTAACTCAATTAGTAATTTAGTCTTTTGGACTTAGAAGTTTAGTATTGTTTGGAAGACCATGCTTATGATAGATCTAATTGGTGTAAATAAGAAGTTTTGAATGATATCTTAAGGTGCGAATTGCTTTTGAGATTTAGTGACGTCTTGTGGTTTCCTATTGGGTGTTGGTGAGTATAGGCTTGGTGGAAAAGCTTTTGACTATAGTTCTTGGATTTAAAGATATGATCTTACCTTATGGTATCGGAGACTCGTTTGAAGTAGTAAGGTTTCGTTGTAAGTTGAACCATATTACTTGAGGATTATAGATATAAGCGAGGTTCGATGATGTAATCTATGATGGAAATACCTTGGGATGTTAATGATGATGTTTGGCTTGATGTTGTACTTTGATAATCATGAACTCGTGGGCTATAGTCTTGAAAATGGCCGAGTATAAGAGAGTATTTGTTAGTCTTTCAATTAAAGAAACCTTTGAGTTTGTGTTGAATATTTGAGCTAAAGGAATGTTATTATACTTGAGTTACAATTCCGCAATTGAGAATCCGTGTGATATGAAAGGATGGATGAATTGGGTTGTAGTCGATTTATCAAGTCTAGGTGTACCTTACTTTGATGAATGCTCGTGGTATGATGGTCCCTTGTAAGAGGCTTTTATAAAGGAATAATTAAGTGGTTTTATTATCGCATTAAGTTTGAAAGGAGAAATTTTGTGGATTAAACCTTAAACCATTACCCGTGCCATTGTCCTTTTTCATTTCCATTCTTGAATGCTTTTGTAAAGATTGATCTTTAAGAAATCGCATACTCGTATCTTATTTCTTACGCGGATATCTTCATAACTCTACTATCCGCTTTGTCTCCTTCTTGCCCTCGTTATTTTCAGCGTTCCTCTCTTTTAATCTCGTGCCTGATTTTATTCTCGTGTTCTCCTTGAGATTTCTTATCGTTTCCTATCTCGTTGCCGCTTCATCTTTTCCTTAGTGGATTGGATATTCCGTTTGTAAGGCTCAGAGAGTAAGCGTAATGTATTTTGGAATTCTTTAGTTAGAAGATGTGTCTTTGGATTGAGCAAAGTTCAGGTTGTATTTGATCATGAGAAATAAGACTTAAGCTCTAGGATGAATCCTAATAGTGATAATGTATCCTCTCTTGGTGATGTTAGATTCGGAGTTTGGTATTGTAGTGTTGTTTTGAGAATTGAGTTGATCATGATAATAGTTTGTTGATGTTGGGTATTATAACGGTTGCTTGGGCTATCATTTGGGAATTAGATGTCTCTAATTGGTGGATTCTAAAAGAGACTTTGCTTTAGGGTAATTGAGTTGGTACCCAAAGTTTGAGGAGTTTTGTCGTCAATGAAAATCGATTCATTTTGAGTTTTAGATGAAATAGATGATTTGAATGGTTGTTTGATTTCCAAGTAATTGGTCATTTGTGGTTTGGAATTAGTAATTCTCTTTTATTCTTAAGGAATCATAGTTGGAAATTGAGAAATGTTCGTTGCAAGCTTTGGATAGTGAGTGCTCAGTTGTTATAGAATATAGAGTTAGAATGGTGAACCCATTTATCTTGAGGATTGGTAACCACCATAGTTTGCTAATGTGACTATTTATATTTGAGGCTTCGAGCGTAGTAATGATCGAATTAAGGATGTTATGGCGTATTAAAGAATCCTTATAGCCGATAATGGATTGGGGATTGTCCGTTGTCGTGAGACTTTAAATGAGGCTAGTTGAATCTTAGATAATTATGTTTGTTGCTTTGATTGTGTTTTGACTTTCGAGGATGAAAAAGTCATTGTAATGAATTTTGGAATAAATTGGATCAGAGAATTTTATGGTAAGGGCCGTTCACTTTGTGGTTGTTACTAGATATGGTCCCCCTAAGATGAGATTTCTTTGGTTAGTGGTCTCAGATAGAGTTTGATGAATCTAAGGATTTTATATTGCGTTAAAGGACCTCTCCTGCAGATTGCAATCTATGGACCCTAGGCGATGCTAATTAGGTTTGAATGGATATGTGGATGACTTGAGGTCTCGTGGTTATGAAGGATTTTAGTAGAAATCAAATGATTGAAAATGTTGAGGTGTAACTTGGGTAAATTACATCCTCTTGAGGATTAGAGTATCAGTAGAGGTAGTTCTATCGAGTTCTTGTAGATCTTCGTGCCGACTTCATCGTGATTCTTCCTATTCCTAAGAATTCGGTTTGTTTTGTTTTTGCGTGTTTTGTATATATTTTGTTATCGTGATTGTGAACTTGATGTTCGAGTCGCTCTAGTATGTGTAATGTCTTGTTATTTGATTTTATCTTGAGGAAAACCTTCAAAATTTTCATATTTATTTCTGATTAATGTCAAAGAAGAAGTCTAAAATGGTTTGTGTTACCCTCTTTTTGTGAAAGTTTGATTCTTTTTGCTTTATTTTTGGATTTGTGCGTTGGGTTGGATTGTTTGCACTTGTTATTGGAGACGTTCTGATAACTAGTCCTGCACTTACTAACGTTGTTTTGAATTTCGATTTCACTATTTCGACTTTGCTTTTTGGATAATTAGAGTTCTCGTTCGCGACGAGCATTCTTGAGATCCGTAAGTAAAGTTTCACACTTATAAAAAATTTTCTTTAAACCATTTTCGAGATGAACCTCGTTTCATAAATGTTTTCCCTTGTAAAAGCTTTCGTGTTGATTTTGTAAACCGATTCTTGTCCTTGATACTTTTGTTTTCTACTCTCAAGTTGCGAGGACGAAACTTTTTAAAAGGTGGGGTGATTGTAACACCCGCAAATGTACCCCCTATTTTTCTAGTAGAAATATTTTACGAAACCTTTTCAGTAAATTTAAGTTTTAAATTAGAATTTTAAGTTCCGAGTCGAATTTAGAATTTCCGAGTTCGTATTTGGAATTTCTGCGAGATTCCATGAAAAAGCCGTCTTAAGGCGAGTTTGACTTTTTGGTTGACTTTTCCACTTACTCACCCTACATATACTCCCTCATAACCTAACTCCCTCACAACTCAACCTCCTCTTCCAACACCAAAACCCCATTAAAACTCCATCACCTTATAACCTTAAGACGGAAGTCATTTCTCCGTCTCTCAACGAAACTCGACGATTTTTATATAAATCTTCTCCTCTCATCCTTCTCTTCATTTTCATACCATAAAATCCTCATTTCCATCAACTTTTTATAAAACCCATTTTGTAGATCTAAACTTAAGACGGGCATAACTTCTTCATTTCTTATCCGAATTCAATTCCGTTTGATGTTCCGGAATCCTCTCTCCGCCCTCTTCCTTCCTATGTAAGTAAAATACTGATCTTTAAACTTTATTTTTAGTCTAATTTTCCAGAATTTCGGTCTACCTCAATATAGTGTTAAAAGTTAGTTTTTGGGTTAATTTTGAAGATTTGGAACAAGGAATCCGGTTGTGTCTTGGGCTTGCTTAAAGATTGATAATTCGGAGTACTAAAAAGGTAACGGTGAAGGGTTACTCGGTATCATTTACGTGTTTTACCTGATTTCCATGTTAGAGTTCGTATTTAGAATACATTTAGAAAGCCTAGGAATTATGATATTGAGGATGATTGTTGTTAGTTGATGATTGTTGATGATGAATATTGATTGTTTAGCTAGTTGCTAGATCGATTAGGAAAATACCCCATCTATTTCGAAAATACCCCATCTAATTCGAAAATACCCCATCTAGTTCGAAAATACCCCATCTAATTCGAAAATACCCCATCTAGTTCGAAAATACCCCATCTAATTCGAAAATACCCCATCTATTTCGGAAATACCCCATCTATTTTGTAAGATCACTTTTACTTGTAAAATGGGAAATGATAGGAAGGTGTTGTTGGTTCTCGGGTGGACTCGTGTAAATTCACAGCACCGACCCTTTTTTGTAGAATGCTCATATCTCCTTCGTTACTTGCTTGTTTTGGGCTTGTGACCATTCGTTGGAACCGTAAGAGGATAAGCTATCACCTCCACTTGGAATTTCTGCATTCCCATATGTAGAACTCTAGTTATGACCGTTTGAAGTGAACCCTTGTTTTAGTTAGTTTCCAAACTTGTTGTTTTGGTGAGGGATCTATGTTTTTATTCATTATGCTTCATAAACTTGTTCTAATGCTTATGTATCATGTGTTGACTCATGTTTATCATATTTGAACTTATATGATTCCCTATTCTCATGTTTTGTGACGGTTTTTGGTATGTTCCCACTTTGAGTCAGTTTTTACAAATGTGACGGTTTGAGCACTATTTTGTCTTGTGCTTTGTACTCTCATTCCCTTGGCTACCTTCCCATTCGTAAGGCTGGAATGTCGGAACGGAGAGGTATCCTACTGCTTAATTGCATGTGTAGTGGGCATATGACGACGTTGTTGGGAGTTGAACGTTATGCGTTGTTCGACCCGGCCGTCAAATGTTGTATACTTGCGAGGTGGTGTTATTTGCATGTAGCGTACCGCTTGTTATGAGGCTTGAGCTGTGTTTTTCCCGTCCGCCTTGTTTTCCGTGAATTGATCTACCGAATTTGGGGTACTCGGCATTTATTATTATAAGCCCGAGTCTTGGATGCGAAACGTTTTATCGCATGTCGAATCGGAACACGTTTATTCCGAGATCCTGGCCAGATTTAGACTAGGAACGTATTATTATCGTCGTCCTACCAGGAGGAAATTATTCTACATACGCGAAATGCTTTATCGTGTATGCGTTCCGGGAAATGCTTTATCTCGTGGATGCCTTTTAATCATACTTGCCATGTACACGATGCTAGTGCGTTTCATTTACCGTGAGAAAGGTCGTCTTTGTGTCGTTGTCTTTGAATGTGTGATTTCATGATTGTATTCATGGTCATTGCATGACTTGACACCGTCAAGGTCTTGGTTCGTGAATGGAGGGTAATATGTTGGATATTATGTGATTATCGCATGACTTGACTGGTTTGTCTGTCGAGTCTCAATCTTATCAATCTTATACCGCTAACGGTGAGATGCAAGCCCTAGTGAGCGTATTCGATTGCCTAAGAGTGTCTATCCCGAGTCTTTGAATAACATGATGGTTACGGTTTTGATTTCCACATGATCGCATCATTATCTATAGAATTGCCTATCTATTCTTATCGCAACTCACATGTATATATATATGCATGCTTTACTTTTGTATTTCCTTATATGTACGTTAAAGGTGATATGGCTGGGAGAACCCGGAGTTACTCCCCACTGACGGTGGCGTTCATGTTTTTCATGAATGAACAGGTGGCTTGCTTGGATGCCTTTTTGGATATGATGTTTTGGGGTTCGGGTGTGAGCTAGCGGGCGTTGTCCCTGGAAGATTAACCTCTAGACGATTTTAGCTTATTTGCTAACCCCTTGTTCTTTGTTAACATTTTGAGAGACTCCGTCTCTTTGTTATTTTCCGCACTTAGTTGTAATATTTTGACACTCCTCGTTTTATTTAACTTGCATGTATAAAAGTTTTTAAAAACTACCTATTTCCGCAATATAATTCACATGCTTGTTTGTTTATTATTTCCGCATTCGCGAGGGTTGTCACACATAATGATGTAACTTTAGTAAATAATAATGTAACTTTAGATCTGGAAAAAAATATATATAAAAAAATAAGATCTTGAAATAAAACAAACATACTAATGATGTAACTTTAGTACATAATGATGTAACTTTAGTAAATAATAATGTAACTTTAGTAAATAATAATGTAACTTTAGTAAATAATAATGTAACTTTAGTACATAATAATGTAACTTTAGTACATAATAATGTAACTTTAGATCTGAAAAAATATATATATAAAAAAATAAGATTTTAAAAAACGAATCTAACATAAAACATAGAAAAACATAAGAAATATTTAAAAAAAAAAGGTCTACAAAAATAGTGAATCTCGAAAATAAAAACAAAGTATATCTAAAAAACAAAATAAAAAATATAAAAATGAGATCTAAAATAACAATAAAAAACATAAAAAATCTAAAAATTGAAAAACGAGATCTGAAATGGTGGTAGATGATTCTGTTTTACCCATTTTTTTCAGATCTAAAATGGTTGTTATTTTTTTGTCCTCCACCAACAACCAACAAAATTTAAGGAAAAAAAAAACAAGATCTTAAAACAATAAAAAAAAACATACACTAACAAGAAAAATTTTAAAAAATAAATACGAGAACTTATTAGGC
This sequence comes from Heliosperma pusillum, assembly GCA_022085475.1. Classification (NCBI taxonomy): domain Eukaryota; kingdom Viridiplantae; phylum Streptophyta; class Magnoliopsida; order Caryophyllales; family Caryophyllaceae; genus Heliosperma; species Heliosperma pusillum. The sequence goes on along the minus strand of JAIUZE010070731.1, from coordinate 32,250 downwards.
ATTGCAAATTTGAAAAGAAAAAAAAAAAAAAGAAAAAAAAAAAAAAGATGAGGCGGCAGGGGCAGCAGGAGAAGAGGGAGAGGAGGAGGAGGAGAAGGAGAAGGAGAAGGAGAAGGAGGCGGAAGGAGGAGAGCAGGGAGGAGGAAGGCAGAGAGGAGAGGGGTGGAGGCAGGGGAGCGGAGGCAGGGCAGGTGGCGGCGGGCGGCGGTCGTCTGTGTTGGTGGAGGAGCCGAGGTCGTCGGGGGAGGAGGTGGCGGTGTGAACCGGTGGGGGTGGGGACCGGTGGGGGTGGGTTAGGGTTTTCTTTTTTTTGGTTTTTTTTAAGAGGATGTTAGAGTGAGAAAGGAGGTAGAAAGAGAATGAGAAATGTGAAAATGAAGAAAGATGAGTGAAGAAAGGGTATATATATTAGGGTTTGAAGAGATTGGATTGTGTGTATCTCACAATCTTGACCCTCTATTTTGTTTTAATCCTATCCATTCATCCTCTTGATCCAATGGCTTGGATTAGGACTCAAGGACTCAAAGAGTAAGGGAGGACTCATTTGAACCCACCTCTCTCTCTCTCTCTCTCTCTCTCTCTATATATATATATATATATATATATAGGGTCAGGATCCGGTGAGAACCACTAACATAATGAGAACCGTGAGAACCCTCACTAAATCTCCACCAAATCTTGTTTCGAAAGTTTTGTTGGATAATTTACCATTAGTATAGTTTATAAAAGCAAAATACTTGCAGTAACTAAACAAAATTTATTGATTATATTAGAAAAATATGTACGTAATGTACATAAACTCAATTTGTAAACTAAAGTTACATTAAGTGCGTGAAAACGAGCACTAGGTGCACGAAAATTTTTACATGCATGAAAACAGTTACTAGGTGCATGAAAATAACGGGTTATATATGCATTAAAATGAGCACCATGTGCATGAAAATTGTTAGATGCATGAAACTGACTACTAGATGCATGAAAATTAATAAATCGTATTTCGTCTCAATTTCCGTCAGTAAAGTATAATTTTTCGACCAAGAGATATGTTATCTAGCCATAAAATTCTACGCCGAACCCAAAAATGTCCTTATTTTTTAAAAATAAATTTCGTAAGGCGGAGTTCTCACGGTTCTCATTATCTTAGTGGTTCTCACCGGATCCCAATTCTATATATATATATATATATATATATATATATATATATATATATATATATATATATATAAGAGGCTTTTTTCAAGGCACGTGAGAGACTCCAACTTTGTGGGAACTCTTTAAATAATTGACGATTTTGCCCTCCGCATTTTCTCTCTCTACCAAGAATCAACTGTACTATACCAAACAAAAGAAAGCAAAAACCGAACGCAGCACAAGTTGTACAACTCCACCATAGCCGCCCACCACCAGCAACATAGTCTCCCACCATCGACAGCCTAGTCGCCCACCTGGCACCGCATTGATCCCGTCACGCTCGTCCCTCGCAACATTCTTCACGCTGCCCCTTCATCCGCCAACGACCGGCCGTCCATCCACCGACGACCCTTCTCTGCCCCTTCTCTTCCACCAGACGAGTCCCTCTTTTACCTATGTCGACAACCCATCGTCACCCCTCATGAACAACTAATACTAAATATCCAACAATATAGAACTCAAAATACCCTACAAAAACAAATCTCATAGAACATAAACGAAGATATTGATTAATTTTATCACTTATTTGTAAGTAATGAATCATAATCATGTTTTAATTTCAAATTATTATCTATACAATTCCAGAATTTGATAGGTTTTTGTTTGGGGATGATAAGAATTGGGTTTAGGAGCTTTTTCAAGGGAAGGGTATGCTAATGGAAAAAAATGTGTTAAATGTACTGAAATGAGTAAAATATGTACTGCGAAAATAAACTACGTTTTTTTTTTATGGAATAAAATAAAATAAAAATATAGTTGGAACTCTTATAGTATTTTTTTATTAACTATTTTTAATATGGAAAAAAATAAAAAATAAAATAAAATTGGAATTTTTTAAATAATTTTTTATTAACTTTTTTTATTATGGAAAAAAAATAAAAATATAAAATAATTTTTTATTAACTATTTTTATTATGGGGAAAATAAAAATAAATTAAATTAAAAAATAATAAATCTTTTTTTTTATCTTCTAAGGAAAGACATAGATTTAAATAAATTTTAATTAACTATTTTTATATTACTACTACTACTACTATTATTATTATTATTATTATTATCACTTTTTTTGGGAAAAAAATAAATATATATAAAAGGCTTTTTTCGAGCAATTCTATAGGTCCAAATCATCTTTTTCAGATTTTGGAAATTATATTTTAAGATTTTGCAAGATTACGAAAAAGATACTATGTAATATTTTAAATAAATGACTTTTAAAATATTTTTTATTATTCTTATATTAGTATAATACTCTCTTCTATTCCATATATTCTTCCTTATTTCCTATTTGGTCCATTCATGTTTTCTTCCATATTTCCATTTTTGGAGGTGAGGCTGTGTGTTTTGTGTAGTCCATATTTAATTGCATGTGTGGTATAGTGTTTTGTGTGGTACATATTCATTTTCTTAATCCTAGAGCTCAAATGAAAAGAGAAGAATACATGGAATAGGAGGGAGTAGTTTAGTAGTAGTCAAGAAATAATTATTTTATAGAAAAATATGATATACTACTTAATATGTTATTTGTCCCACATTGAAAAATAACGTAGGTGTGGTGAATATACTACATATAAAAAGTGAATTGTTCCACATTGAAAATTTATCATAAGGTATGATGATCCTATGATTATAAATAGGAATCATCATTGGAACTTATGTATCCACCCAAAATCTTTTGAGTGTCTTAAGTATTGTCTTAGAGATCTATTACAAGTTTGTATTATTATCTTCACAATAGTGAAATTTACATCATAAAAAATTAATTTAGGAAAGTTTTTTAATTAATACTTTGGATTTTAAAAATAAATTGGATAATATTTTAATTATTATAAAATAAAAATAATAGAAATATATATTTTATAGAAAAATATGGTGTACTACTTATATATTATTTGTGTCACATTGAAAAATAATGTAGATGTAGTGAATATATTACGTATAAATAGTAGAATTGTCCCACATCGGAAAAATAACATAAAGTGGGTAATCCTATGATTATAAATAGAAGTCATCATTAAACCTTAGGTTTTAATCCAAAAGTTTTTGAATCTCTTAAATATTGTCTTAGAGATCTCTTAAAAGTTTGCATATGTGATGAATATGCAATGCAAAAATAGTAAAATTGTCCTACATCGTAAAATTAACACAAGGTAGGTGATCCAATATCATATATAGGAATTATCCTTGAACCTTATATATCAAACTAAAATCTTTTAAGTTTATTAAGTATCGTCTTAGAGGTCTCTTAAAAGTTGTGTATTATTATCTCCACAAATGTTAAATTTACATCATTAAAAATTAATTTAGAAAAGTATTATTGTAACAAAATTTATGAAGTTAATATAATTAGATTTGTGATAAAAAAAAACTTGCATAGTATAGAAACTCATATTATTTGCGCATATTTAGTGTAAGTTTTAGTATATTATTTGTCCCACATTGAAAAATAATGTAGGTGTGGTGAATATATTACCTATAAATAGTAGAATTGTCTCATATCAGATAATTATCTTAAGGTAGATTATCTTATGATAACAAATGGAAATCATATGAAAGTTTCAACCCAAAATCTTTTGAGCTTCTTATATATTATCTTACAGAGTTCTTAAAAGTTGTATTATAATTTTCATTATAGTGAAATTTATATCATTAAAAATTAAGTTTAGAAAAGTATCATAAATAATCAATTTGATGGTAAACTATTTAATGTGTTATTTGTCCCACATTGAAAAAAAATGTAGGTGTGGTGACTGGTGAATATATACTACGTATAAATAGTAAAATTGTCTTACATTGAAAAGTTATAATAAAGTGGAGTGATCATAAATATGATCATCGCACGGGCTTTTAAAATATATTTTTATATTGTTAATAAATGACTTTGAAAATTTAATAAATGACTTTTAAAATATTTTTTTATTATTCTAATATTAATATAATGGTTTAGTAACAGTTAAGAAATAAATATTATTCTAGAAAAATATGGTGTACTACTTAGTTTGTTATTGGTCCCACATTGAAGAATAATGTATGTGTGGTGAATATGTTACCTATAATTCTATAAAATAGTAAATTATCCCACATCAAAAAAATTACTATAACATAGGGTGATCGTATGATTATAAATAGGAGCCATACTTGAACATATGTATAAATACACAATTTTTTTAAGTCTCTTAAGTATTGTGTTGGAGAGTTTTTAAAAATTTGTATTATAATCGTCACAATAGTGAAGTATCATAAATAATAATTTTGATGATAAACTAATTAATGTGTTATTAGTCCCACATTGAAAAATAATGTATTTGTGGTAAATATATATACTAAGTGTAAATTGTAAAATTATCCCATATCGAAAAATATTATGAAGTAAAGTGATCATAAATATGAGATTATAAAGAGGAGTCATTTTAGTCTCTTAAGTATTGTCTTAATAAACTCTTAAAAGTTTGTATTATTATCTCCACAATAGTAAAATTTAAATCATCAAACTTAATTTAGGAAAATATCATAAATAATAATTCAGGAAAATATTATATAAGTAATAATTTTGATGGGTATTATTGCTTAATAAGTTATTTGTCACACATTGAAATATAATACAAGTGTGGTAAATATACTACTTATAAATAGCATACTTGTTCCACATCGAAAAATTATCATAAGGTGGGGTGATCCTATAATTATAAATAGAACTAATCTTTGGAACTTGGATATCAACCCAAAATCTTTTAAGTCTCTTATAAATATTGTTTTAGAGAACTCTTAAAAGTTTGTATCCACAATAATGAAACTTACATTATCAAAAATTAATTTACGAAACTATCATAAAAAAAAAAATAAACTGAAAAATCGTTTATTTATCGCAATATACATTTCCTATATTATATTCAAGTGATGATTATAATTTTTATATAAAAACTTTTACATTTCTTTTCACAAAAGAAAATATTGTGAAAATGAGTCATTCTTCGAACTTAGATATTCACCTAAAATCTTTTGAATCTCTTTATTATCTTACAGAGCTTTTAAAAGTTCGTACTATTATCTCCACCTTAATGAAATTTACATCACCAAGATTAATTTAGAAAGGTATCATAAATAATAATTTAAGAATGTATCGTAAATAATAATTTTAATGGTGTACTACTAAATATGCTATTTGTCCCACATTGAAAAATAATGTAAGTGTGGTGAATATACTACGTATAAATAGAGGAACTATCCCAGATCTGAGAAATATCATAAGTTGGGTGATCATGTGATAATAAATAGGAGTCGTCATTGGAACTTAGATTTCAACCCAAAATCGTTTAAGTCTCTCAAATACTTCGTATTGTTTTAGAGAGCTCTAAAATTTTTACATTAATTATGAAAATAATATAATTAGATTCGAGGTAAAAAAAATGCTATTATTACAGTATAGACACTCGTATTATTTGCACATATTTGGTGTAATTCTTAGTATATTATATATCACTCCTTGAAAAATGATGTATGTGTGGTGAATATACAAATCTTTTGAGTCTCTTAAGCATTGTCTTAGAGAGCTTAAGTCTTAGGTATATTGAATCATTTTTCGGGTGAGAATATACATCAAATATAACTTGAGTTCTGACAAGGTTGGTAAAATATGTTTAAAATAGAAGTTGAATCAATATACCAATATAATTTTCTTAAAAATTACGGCGTATATTTTATTATAGTCTTAAGACTTCAAAAGTTTATTTTATAAGTTAATTATTGTTATAGGAAAATTATGAAAATGACATTAACGTAAACCCGTGCATCGCACGGGCATGAAATCTAGTAGCTATAAATAACAGAACAAATTGAGCTCACGAGTTAGTATAAAATTATTCTGGTAGAATTTCAGTCAGGCAAGATGTGAAAAAAGTCAAAAAAACGACTTTATTAGAAAAAGTACAGTAAAACTAGAGCCACAATAGGATAAGGATCATCTCTGTTTCTCTCCCTCTCCATTTCTTGTCCATTATCTCTGATAGGTTTATATTTTATATTATTTCACTCCCACAACATCATCCATTATTTCCGTTTGTGACCACTAGATCGTGTCGAGAACTAAACTAAGTCGTTTAAAAGAAATGGAGGCGGGAGGTAACCGAGAAGATCCAAATTGCATTAGGAGTATTACAACACTACCACTCTCAGCCTCCAGCCCTCCAGTTCCATCCCAAATTACTTTTATTGTTTTCAAGAACAATCATCACCACCTCATTGCTCAACAGTGTCCGAGTACTTCACATCAAGTGAGTCCGATAGTCTGATATATGCAAGTTTGCGATGACTTTATTCACATACAAAGAGGTTTTTTAGGTCAACTTGAGCAATTATTGAGACACTGCAGTATTACAGAACTAAAATTTGTATCTACCTCTCTTGAGCACCGAAAGGAAGAGTCAAGTAGCCCAAATGAAGCGGAAGATATTTCTGCTGGCAGCAGCATTGATTGTTCCATTACTTTCCTTAATTAGCAACTCTTCCTGAGCACGAACATTGCCATCCTTCCAAAAACACAGTTAAGGTAGTGAGCTAACCTCTATTCACTCTACTCAATTAAACTACAAACACGACCATCATCCTCAAGTCTGCTCTACTTCAATTACACAACAAACATACTATTGCTAATTCAATACCATATGTACCTTTCTTTATCCCTAAAGAGTTGCTCATGGGTCGTCCCGTCCATTGAACCCAGCCCATCCCGCCCGCCAAAGAAGCGGGTATGGACAAGGCATTTTAAGAAATTTACTAATGCCCAGTCCATTACCCCGTCCCAAACCCACTAATCCGCTTTTTTGTGGGCAAAAATTTAAATGTGAGCCCGGCCCAACCCCGCATTTGATTACCTCTACCCATAACGCCTAAAAGGCTCCTGCTATATAGGAGGGGCAAATGTACGCAATATTACTTGTGTCAAAATGCTGAAAAGCTTTTATCAGATGACCGGTAAGAAAAATCACGCTGTAAATACACACTTTGCTACTTTATGATACAAGTATAATGCGTTTAGCTCGTAGTTATTCTTCCATCCTATTCTAAAGCTGAAGAATCATCAGTTTTTGACCTATTGGAAATGCGAGGAAAGCAACATCATGCTTGTTTGCTCAAATTCAAATTTAGTCGTCTTAATAATCTCAAGCCGCCGTAACCATGTCAACTACTCTGAAGCAGATGGTATCATTGCACAAATTATCCGGTCATCATGATAGAATAACATGCTATCTACTGATATCGAAGAAACGGGTTCATAATCATTATCAGGACAAAAAGGATCATATTTAGAGATTTACCAAAGATGCATATGCTAAAGCCAGAGAATAAATCGTCGGATAACAATCCAAGACTGCAACAGCAATTTCCTCAGTCACTTGAGGAACCTGCATTGACCACATCAATTAGTGTGCTGGAAATCAATTCCGAGGCATCTCATTATTAATCTGACAGACTACCTGCATGAGTTGGGTGGCAAAGACATCACTAACAGTCATCTTATCAACTTCATTACACTTCTTTATGAATTGATTGTACTCCAGGCAGTGAACAGCGGTATTACAGTCAGCTAAAGATGAATCCAGCTGATATTGGTCAGTGATTGCCAATGTGAGAAAACCATAACGATGAAGAGTGTCACTTAAGCCACTTGTTCGTTGTACGTCAAATCCATCCAAGATCTCCGTAGTAAAACAGCTGAAATGCCAGAAGGAAACGAAAAGCATTAGACAAGTTCAGAATCGTATTATTCACCGCTTGAGTTTTTTCATTTGAGGCTATTAGAATTTGCAATCAGTCTTACAATGCAATTATTACCATTCTCCTTCATTTGATCTTTATTCCTTAACCTAATCATAACTCAAAAATTATACTTCCTGCAATCATGCATCTTATATACCAATCCAGAAATTAGACTCACATAAGATCGACTTATCTCAGGTTAGTATTTTGTGATTTTATAAATGCAAAGGGTGTAGGTAAAACTTTCCATTTTTCATATTTGAAAAAATGGAGAAGCATAAAACCAGTTCGTAAGTATTTTATTTAAAAAAACATTTTGACCCAAAAACTCTAGAAGGTTAATAAAAAGAATCAGTCGATTATATGAATGATAAAACGTAATACTGTTTAAAATTTGCTCACTAATATATATCTCCTTCTCTAAAAACCATGCAATTGCATGGGATTTAAACTAGTTAAGACAAATCAAACAAGATCCCACATGACTATATTTCATGTTATATACTAGAAATTATTTTAAAGATTCTCTTCACTTATGAATAGTGGCTAAAAAGCAAATGATAACAATTGATCGGGACGGAGGGAGTACATTGTATTATTTAAAATAGTCCTTATAGCCCGGGTTGATACAAAATATGAGCAGTTACGTTAAGGACTTTCAACTTTCCGCACCTACATGTTCCGATATATGATAATAAAGGGTTCCAAAAAGTGGCCAATATTTGACCGATAATTAGCCAATACAACTTATATAAGAGCTAAAAAGACAGATTGTGATGAACCGTGACATCGGATACGCTAGTTATTTAATACCATGATCCACAACAGGAAGCTTTGAGGGAAGAACAAGACTTACGAAGATATAATTATATAAATACGTTTTAGGGTATGAATAACATTACAAAGCGAAAATTCTTACGCTGTTTTTATGCTGTCGGCTCCTTCACAAGCATTTGCATCACCTTCTACTACATAAATGATCTTTTTAATTCCAGTTCTCTGAAAGTATCATTGCAATCGAATCAGAATAGGACACCATAAGTCAGTTAGCCAGTTACATAAACAGAAGAGCTGTTGATGATGAACCACACTCGAACCGAAGGTAACAGTTTGTATTTTGAGCAAGCACTAATGACGTTTACATGCAATTTGAGTTCAATAACAAGGATCTATTAACTTCAGATGACTTTGCACGTTTATTAGACTGCAAAATGAAAATCAGCAATCTTAGAATAGAGCAAGACGCCATCAAAAGATTCCTCAAGAGATCTGCTAATTGCTAGAGCAATAAAAATTCACCGACTTAGCTTTAATGTCGTGTTCATACCATGTAATGGAATGCATATATAAATTCTCAAGAACAGTCTTATCATGGTAACACATTTAACGGATTTTCTTATGTTCAAAGAACATATTTACAAAGGTGACAGCAAAAAAAATGGACCACTCGAGATGTCTTTGAATAATAAGTCCAAAACCTCTTAAAAGCTAGGTGGTCATCATGAGATAAACCAATTACTGCATGATATAAATATGTAATTATCTGATCATTTAATCTAGCCCAATTGGCCACACAAATATATCCAAATAGAAAAATGTTGTTAATGTTCCTAATTAAATTATGCCATCAGTCAATGAGTTACAAACTATGGTGAAATTTTGTCTTAATTAATGGTGCTTTTCAGCAAATAAAATGCAAAACTAATCATCACAGTAAATACTAATGTTACATTTCATGTGAACTTTGTACAGAAGTTGATATATTTTGCTTAATAATATTTATTATTAAGACGATATTTGGTTGAAACTACCATGTAGGTCGCTCAAAACTTGGGGCTCAAAAGTGAAATTAGTGAAAACTGAAGGCAGCAAAATGAAGTTAGCCCAAACCCAAGGTCACCAAAGTGGTAATAATCCTTTTTCACAACCATATTCAATGACGACAATGTAAAGCATGCTCATGTTTTCCCCCAATTACCCACCAGAAGACAGAGGTATACAAAGGGTGTGTTTGAATAGCGCATCTGAGAAGGGAAAGGAAAGGGAAAGAAATTGAGCAAGAGAGTTTCTCTTCAAGTTAAAGGGCTTTGATTGGTCTTGGAAGGGAAAATGTATCCCTCAAATGTTATTTGCTAGCCAAACAAGAGACATTGTATCCCTTCTTCTAAATCCCTCCATCCAAACAATCTCAAAGAGTAATTAACATAATGTAAGTTTCAAATTTTCCAAGGGAAAAATTGGATGGAGAAACATCATAATCCCAGAAAATAAACAAGTCCATAAGAACTTCCTGCTTTTCACGATGTAAAAAAGGTAAGAAAGCACATCATGGCAATGACACAGTCATGAAACCTAGTTAAAACTTGAAGTTTAGAGCACGAAATAACAATACCAGGAGCCTCAATTTCTGATCCTTATAGCGGTTATCTCTTATTGAACTTCTCAGGTCATCGACGTTTTTTCTCTCAACAATGAAATCAAGAACATATTCAGTATGAAGCTGTTTATGACGTGCAATCCATATTCCATCTCCAACTGGTAAGCGTCTCACCTGGTGAAGAGTCTTAATTCATGAGAGCCCTCAAAATTGCACTGCAACATCTAAATATGTTGGCATGTTGCCCAATTTTGTAAAGTTAACAAATTAATGAGGAGCTACAATTAGTGGCACACAACAAATTCACATAAAGATTGTTTGGCAAACCAACTAGACACTCACAATTATTTTTCAATTACACAAACAGTAAGGAGTGGCAAGACTATTATCTCCTGAGAAGCGTTTGTTGGTACTGTATGGAAAATATGAAAAGCCCAGGATATATTTGCAAAGTCATTTCACAATCGAATGTGACTTGGTGAGTAAGGAATTAGGGATTATTCTGTGGATGATGGCGTAAGTGGCGTCAAGGGATTTAGGCCCTGTTCTTTTGGACTTAAACTCAGCCCTTTTAAGTTCAGTTCAGCTCCTATAACTTCAGTTCAGCTCTTATAAGTTCAGTTCAGTTCAGTTCAGCTCCTATAAGTTCAGTTCAGCTCCTATAAGTTCAGTTCAGTTCAGCTCTTATAAGTTCAGTTCAGAAAAATTCAATTCTTACAAATTAAGTTCAGAAAAGTTATACGGAATATATTATTTATGAAAACCGATATAAAAACATTTGACATTAATTAGTGGAATGACATTTGGTCAATTGAAAAAAAGGTGGGTGTTAAAAAATATGCCCCGAATGTCACAAAAGTATCAAATGTCTATTATTGTTTTATACATTCACACTCCATAATTTTATAAGGATGCATACTCTTGGAATACCTATTATACAACATGACGTGAATATTCAAGGAACAGTAGATTTGGGCATGTTTGATGATAAGCGGAAAAAAACCATGTTAAAGGTACGAAACAAGATAGTAAAAAACATTTGGCGAGACAATAGATTCGTTGTTACGAGTCATAGTGAAGATAAAGAAGAAAGTGATGAGGAAGATGATGATATGGAAATAGATGGTTAGAAAACGATGTAATATGTGATTTATCTTTTTTATCGTAATGTAAACGTAGTAATCTATTTGAACAAACCAATGTACATAAATCGGAATTATGTTATTATCTTACCTTATGTTTTAGAGTATACTTTTTTTTATGACAGTCCTTTCCAAAAGATAAAGATACAGATAAAGATGATGTCAACGTAGTAATCTATTTGAACAAACCAATGTATATAAATTGGAATTATGTTATTATCTTACCTTATGTAATAAAGTTCAGTTTAGTAAATTTTAGATTCTATAAATTCTATTCAATTAAGTAAAATTAAGTTCAGAAAAGTTCAGATCCTATAAGTTTAGTTCAGTTTAGTTCAGCTCATATAAGTTCAGTTCAGCTCTTATAAGTTCAGTTCAGTTCAGCTCCTATAAGTTCAGTTCAGTTCAGCTCCTATAAGTTCAGTTCAGCTCAGTTCAGCTCCAATAAGTTCAGTTCAGCTCCTATAAGTTCAGTTCAGCTCCTATAAGTTCAGTTCAGTTCAGTTCAGCTCCTATTCAGCCCAAAAGAACAGGGCCTTAGTCATGTAACACGCTAACTAAGATGGTTAGAGTAGATATGTTCTCCTAAAACAATATTTTGCTCGAGGCTGGGGCTGGTCAAGGTTGAGCTTGTTGAACCAATAAATGATTGAAGCCATAAACCGCCTGACCGACCCGTTTGATAGCTTTAATCTCAGGCTATAAATAACACGTACAAGATTTCTCTTAAAGGGGCTCAAACGTTAGACCCCACAGGATTTTCACCAAAGTTTCTCTGCTCCATCCTTGCAAGCTAACCTTTGTAACTATTAATATTGATTTAGTCGATTCTTAGTTCAAAAAGGAAAAGAAATACTAGCCATGTATGCATCCTGGATCAAACCTTCATAAGAAAGTGTCAAACCAGAGGACGTTTAACATATCCTTCATATCAAATACTAGCCATATCCTTCATAAGAAAAGGAAGCAAGGGGGAAATAGTTAGCTCCACTGTATCAAACCAGAGCACGTTTAACATTTAAAACAGTAAGAATATTTCAGAAAGTGTCAATTCATACTCAATATGACTTAATTTTAGCTAGTTACTCATTAATAATGGCCAGAATAAGGGAAATGAACAAGGAATGGTTAAGTACCAATAGGTGAGAAACAGTAAGAAGCATTAAGTGACCTGTATTTCAATTTTAAATTCTCTGCCAATCTTCTGTATTATGTTTCTTGAGTTCGACCTGAAACACAAAAGGATTACAGATAAAAGGAAAGTATAAATAGTAAGACCACTCACGTACTCAAGATTTAACAAAACACATAGAATTACTAAGGAGTACCTCTTATTCTCTAAAAACTTCGTGTATAAACTTTTAGACACACGATAAATAAAATCTGGGTAACTCTCCCCTATTTCAGCGTGACGGTAGAGTGAATGAAGCAGAGAGTATCAGAAAAGGAAAAATCATATTGCAGCATAACCCACTGAGATAACAGACTGATACTTTTAGCATAAAACATCAAGTGAGCCAAATGATTGTACTCGCAATAAGTATCCCGTCATTCACTAACTAACCATAGAAGAAACTATCAATTTGAAAGGCACAGAACCTTAAAGAATATGTGACATAAATACAAACAGATCCAATTTTGACACAAGTGTATTAAAGAGAGGAGCTATACATGCACACTAATGAGTTTACACAATGTATCATGCTTGAGTGCTTGACCAGCGTGGGAGTAAGCTTCTTTTGCTCTTCTAGGTAACACGAAATCACACTTATAGTTTTGAGGTTGTAGCTAACCTGACAAAGTGTTCACGATCATCCAATACCAAGATAACTTTATATGCTTCCTCAAATTTTTCCAGAGATTTAAGTGGTGGCATTTTTAAAACATTTTGGCTGGCTCCAAAACCAGATTGAAAGGTGTTGCGCACCTGATTTTCCTGTAACATTCACATAATAGATCAACTGATGAAGTTAAAAAAAGATAAGACACATAATACGGTAAATTTCTATCAGCACCAGGCACTATGTACATGGCCTACCCATCTTTAGACTACAGTGCTAAGGAACAGCGAATAAACAAGAAAGAGTAAGACAAGACGAAGAATTAGTCTACTCACCGAATCAAATCAAAGAGTGTACAGGTGAACACTAATTCAAAAGCAACCAATAAAAGGGTGATCTTAGTCTACCTCCTCCCTCATTAGTTTTAAAAGGCGAAGTCTCGACGAAGCAATGAGAGCCCGTAGCAGCAAAACGCAATGCACAAAACAAAGGGAACAAATTGGCAAAGTGAATCATTTTGGCTAACAGCCTAACATGTTTTTGCACATAGATTTGTATTTCCAAAATCAAGTTTCTGCAAATAAATTTGTAGATTCAAAATATCAAGTTTTGTTCAACAATAACTTCTTGGAATTTTAAAAGTGGCTAACATGTAAATGAGTAAAAAATAGGGATAATGTAGCAACAAAAGGGCATAATAATAATAATTAAAAAAAAATAGAAAGAAAACATAGAAAGAAAACATAGAAAGTGTGTCTTGCTAGCTATGCCGTAACTACAAGGCACAGCGAGCGTTTTAGGATAGTGCCTTTTGTTCAACAATAACTTTTTGGAATTTTAAACGTGGCTAACATGTAAATGAGTAAAAAATAGGGATAATGTAGCAACAAAAGGGCATAATAATAATAATTAAAAAAACATAGAAAGTGTGTCTTGCTAGCTATGCCGTAACTACAAGGCACGGCGAGCGTTTTAGGATAGTGCCTCAGTGAGGCTTAAACTTATGTACACCTCAGCTGCACTTTCCGTTGCTTTCACTTTAAAGATAAAATTCTAATATATTTATTAGCTTTAGAAAATACTCAATAAATACATGGTGGCCTCTAAAGCAGATAAGAACACGATATTAAATATAAGCTTCGATGCTGCATCAGATGCATTTACGAGGCAACGACCGAAATAACACTGAAAACTGAAAATCAAAATTGAAAGTTTTGAATAGGAACCAGGAAGCATGGATTGCTTACACTTCTCACGGAAACAGCACATGCTTCTGAATTGGCGAGGGAATTAGTACAATAGTCACCAGTTTTATCCAGCTCACAAGTAACATTTTGCTGACCTACCAGGACAGAAGCTGGGTCAAAACCAAATATATATGCGGAAAGATAAATCATAGACCTGAACAAAATACAGTCATCAATTCATTGCAACTGCAAAAACCCAGAATCGTAGACTTGAAAAATGCCCCGCTCAAAATGTGAAACAATTTTTTAAGGTATGGAGAACATAATGTTACTCTTTATTGGCAAATCTGTTTTCTGAACTTTTCGGCTTGGAACCTCCATAGTCCTGGATCCATATTCACTTAACTGATCAATAAAATTACCTTCAGTAAACCTATTACTAAATGAAGCATCGCCAGAACTGCTTCCTACCATTGCTTGTGACACAGGCTGAACACCATAAACTTCATCTTCTCGCAGCCGGCACAAAACTGTGAGCCAAAGCGTAGACATATCTTGGTTTGGTGAGGACAAAGAAACTTCAGTCCAGGCATGAAGAACTTGTTCTCTCGAATAACCCAATCGCGTGAACTACAAGTATAATTACAAGAGAATAATGAAATGAACTCTTTTACTGGCCCCATAACGTAGCCTTTTATGTTTGAGGGAGTATTCAGTCACTAAGAATCAAGATTTGAATAAATGAATTAAAAACAAATGACCAGAGCCTAGCTGCAGAAAACAACTTCTTCTCCTCACCCCAAGTCCTGAACACTTTTGATGGTCTAAGAATATTGAAAACCAAGCAAGCTATACTCAATGAGGAAACGAACAATTTCGATTCTCAGTCTATAAATCTTATAGTTACAGAGTATAGTTTTTAAACTCGGAGGGCTAGGTACACAAAGACTTAAAATCATGCTTGCATATGAATACATATATTGACTGCGCAATAAAAACAAACTTCATCTTAAGTCCTACCAACATCATGTTCATACGATGGGAACCGCCAAAGCAAGGTCCAAAATGGTAAAATTACTAAAATATACCATCGGTGTCTCTTTTTCAATGGTTTGCTTAGTTTACTACATTCAAGCAGGATATGCATCAACCTTATCCCTTACTGAGTTTATAATAGAAAGGGCAACATTTTTTCTGCAAGAGACTCTTTTCCATTTACTAAAAGATGCCAGAGAGATGGTGCTTCAAACACTTTTAAAACGTAGCTACAGTCTCATAAAAGAAGCATGTGCCTAAAAGCCTTAAGAGTGATCCACCCAATCAAGAACCAAGAATAACATACTTTGGTGGTCATGATTTTAGACCGAATGCATCGAAGTCCCATGCTACAGGGCCAAATACCCATTTTCACAATTCCCCAACTTGGCCAAAATTTTCGAGTCCACAACCACCTGATTCAAGAATATATTTGTGGTTTGCTCTTCCTTTAATGGCACCACCTAGATTGAAAATTGGGCACCGCAAGGGTACATTCCTCCCTCCAAACCTACGGATTTTTGTCAAACCAATTTCGATTCTTGACTATGGTCTACATGTGAGAATAGTGTCAACTGTCAAAAATTCTCAGTACTAGGAATTCATTGCACCACCTCCTCCAAGTCATCCCATGCTAACAGGCCCTCAAAATAGCAACAACTTCATATCAATCACAAGTTGCTATAGAGGATCTTGCTGCTCTTCCTACGCTTCCACAACATCAGTATTTACCCCTTAATCCTTACCAATGACGATACCCAGCATTCCGACACTTGCCATTTATCGAGTACCAAAGCTTTATAGACTCAAGGAGGTATTTATGTTGCTTTCTCTACAACCCACCTAGTCTCTTGCAAATATACATCATGTATGCAAAATAATATCATTACAGAAAGAAGTACGAGTTACAGATCTGAAGGAAGAAGTGAAGAACAAAACTAGAATGAGAAGAGAAAAATGCCTTTTCAAAATACTCTGTGGATATAGCATTCTTTGTGTTTAGATCAACAGTGGTCGATGTCAACCTCTGGGGAGAATTAGCTGAGACAAGTGTTAGATTCGCAGTAAGCTCTTTGTCTGAATCTGAACATCCATTTTTGCTGACTGAACTTTGTCCAGAATCAATCATGCCGGATCTGGATAAACACTCAACTGCTACTCGACGACCTTCATCAGAAAGCTTGTACCTGCACAATTTGAAAATATAAATGAGATCCACAAACCACAATTTGGATTTGTAGTAGTATATAACCAATAAAGGATACTTTGCAATTTTACACCAAAAAATAGCTACAATTCTAGGATAAAACGAATTCAGGTTCCAAATTAACACATAAATGCATAATGCTCAATACGATAAGAATAACCTTAACACATTCCTTTCTGTTAACATATAAATAAAAACCAATATATCATAGAGATACTGTCGATAATTTTGCCAAACAGCACAGCATTTATTTACTTCTCGAAATTTGTTGTGGGACTAATCGCCAACTATCGAAAATTGATAAGATGATTACTGATTCGAGATCCTTCCTTATTTAGGCAAAAATGTTTCCATGCAGCGTTACAAAAAGAAGTCGATGATAACCATTCAATTTCATGTATCCATCAGCATGTAAGAAAATCTCTCATACTTTATACCTCAAGAAATGTCATACTCGCTTTAGCTGTCAACTCTAGTCATTTCACTATTGTTTTTACGTACCAGTTTGTGAATTAGAAACTTCAGATTACAATTGCCACCATTAGGCCAATAGCAATTGTAGAAGTTTCATACCACCTTTTTTTACTGCCACGCCATCACATGAAACTTCTTATTTCTTTTCAATGGTAAAAGTTCCTTGTATGGATGAAACTGGTTCTCTACTTTAAAAGCTGGTTTCATATAAGAAACTCCTTAGTTAGTAGATAAATGGTAAAGAGTTCCGTATATGAATGAAACTCCTTATTTTTGTACCATTGCTATTGCCTTTAGCTGACTTGCACTTATAGCTCTCTGACTACACAATTTACAGCTGACAAGTACCGTAGTTGATACTTGCTAAGTAATTAACACTTGAAGTAAAGCTTGAATACTAGGATGGAGTAAGGAACGAGAATAGGCGCTAGTCTTCTTTTGCACGCACAAGAAAACAACCAGCCAAATGAAGATGTTAGATTCTTAGTATACCATAGATATTCCCAATACTTGAAAACGACCAACCAAATGACCTTCAATAATTAGTTTCAAACCCAACCATGCTTCCGCAATTAGATATACCACTACTTTGATTAATTGCTCATTTTGACCCTTTCTCTGTTTTTATATTGACACTTTATATTTACATTTATTTTTAACACCATTAACCCTTACCATCTCCATGTTTTCCTTTTCACCATTTTTTTCATTGTCTTACCTCCCACTGGCCATTTTTATGAGCTATCAGATGGAGCCATTTATTCTTGCGAATTTCACAATTCAAAAACAAATGTATTGAGACGTTCCCATTATCATATGTAAAGTAACAATCATAAAATATAAGGCTATAAACACAACGAGAATCAGCCCAAAAGAACGAGGTTAAGTAATTATCAGAAAGTCATGGTTTCATAAGGACTGGTAATATCTTTAAGATAAAGAAAGGCTTCGTATAAGAATGTAAGTAGAAAATGAATCTACGGCAAGAGAAGAAGAATAGAGATCGTACTTAGCTGGACAACTTGACTTATCCACCAGGCCTTTGTCAACTAACTTTCCCATGGCACTCCACCCACTATACCACTCTTTACCAGAACTTCCTATGTGCCCTGGTGGCCCTGGTTTCCCTTTGCCCCTTTCAGGCCTAAACAGATATAAAAAACAACAGTAAGAGACTGACATTTGAATCGAGCCATTTCACAAGCTTCCATAGTCTGCATACACGGGAATGCTTTAGTATAAGAAGTGCAAAGCATATGACTACGATAATCTACACTACAGTAGAGGAAAACATAGAAAAAGGTTAAACAGATCAGCATACGCAATCGGGCCCCGTGATAGACCACTTGCTTCGGCTTCATCTATCAGCTCCTGCTTACGCATATGTTCAACTCCATTTTTTTCTCCCCTTGAAGGAACAAACACCAGTCGTAAGTCTTCCCAGACTAAAATCACCTAAACGTTTTTGAAGTAAACTATATACAGAGTATAATACTACTTAATTCAAAAAGAAATATGCATCAACAAAAAAAAAAGCACTATCTACAAAACATAAGCCAAACCTCTATACAAGTGAATTGGCAATACCTGTATAAGGCAATCAATAATGCATAAGCAACAGAATTTTTCTGCGGTAAATAGGTTCTGCTACCTCGAGTTTTTTTACCTAGATCAATCAAACTTACCATGTCAAACCAGTACAATATTGACTTCAGAGCAACACTTTGTCCAACTTGTAAAATACCTTTTGCGGGTGAACTATCGATTTCAGAAGTATCTTTCTTGAAAAAGTCTTGCATCTCTTTTAACATCCATCTTCCAACACCTCTGCCAAATATTTGAATCATTTATTTACCTATTAGGAGAAAAACCGAAACAGTGGTTCAACTTTGCAGACTGATGATGTTTGAGGTCCTATACACAATCTACTTTAGAGTTTAGACTTTGTCTGTCAAACCCAAGACTGTACGATAGACGAAAATTCTAGAAAAGTGAACTAACTACTTAATCCCTACAGTGAATAATAAAAGTCTAAGAATCAGCGACATAAAAAGAGATAATCACAATGTAGTTGTCGTTTATATACTTTAGTAGTACAAAATGTGTCAAAAGTTGCTCCTCATTCCTAGTATTCAATATTCTTTGGAGTCAGAAGAACGGCAAACAAAGACTTGCTTCTATACTATCAATACCTTTCTCCCTAATGGAAAACTGTAGAGGTGCACATCCATAGCATCAAGTGTATCAAAATTTGATTAAAATTCAAAAGACAAGAAAAAACTCGGTTATTCCAATGGAGTAACACATTTTGTATACATTGTGGAGGCACATAGGTTTACACACTTTACACCAAACAATCTATCTGACGGTAACTTGATACTCCTTCCGTCCCGATCATTTTTTTACCTATTCCATCATTATTTTAGGGTCTCATTCATTTGTTACCTTTCTATTCAACAAATAGTAAACAAATGACCGAGACGGAAGGAATATTAGGAAAAACTATGCACTCCCAATCCTATCTAACACTCAACAATTTCCTGTTATGTTAAACAACATTAGCCACTTTAGATAGCCATGGTTGCTTTATTCCATCGTAATCCGGAACCAAAGGGTAATGACTTATACACAATCATCCACAAAGAAAAAAAAAGAAGAGAAAGGACTAACTTGATTGCTAAAAAGTGTTTAGGAGAAGTAATGGGAGATTTATGGCGGCAGACATTGGTAAAAGCTTTATTGACATTGGACTCCAAATTTGGCGAGCATTTTTGGCCATTTTTCTCCGATAAGTCTTTCCACCATTTCTTCATGTGCTCCACCAACGCATCATTTTCCGGGCAAACTGCCCTCTGCTCGCTCCCCATTTAGGGTTTTCTTTCAACACGCGCCACTCCTTCTCTGTCTTTCAAATATTTTGCGTCCTCACCAGTTTCTCAAAAATACTTGGGAAAATTTTGCAACTTCACTAGCCAAGTCTTCAAAAGGCGATGGATACTAGTAGGACCGTACGGGACCGCTACTTTAATTCGGTTCGTACACGGTTTAATTCGCCAAAGTCCAAATCTAAACTGCACGGTTTCTAACGGTTATTAATAGGGCTGAGTAAAAAATCCGATTATCCGAACCGAACCGATATCCGATCCGAATCCGATCCGAAAAATTGGATATCCGATCCGAAAATGGGTTTTGGATCGGATATCCGAACCGAAATATTCGGATATCGGATCGGATACGGATATCTGTTCTCAAAATTTCGGATATCCGTATCCGATCCGAAATTTATAAAAAAATTTCTCTCTGGAATAGCTGGGCCTAGAAGACTATTTTACCGGATTGTAAAACATCGACGACGTTTTAGTAAACATCGACGACGTTTTTCATAAAAAAGACGATACTTGCCATTTTCCTTTATCTCTCTAAACACATTCTCTCCCAAATTCATCAAAACCAACTAAATTAAAACACTCATCCTCTCCCACCACCCCCACCGCCACCACTGCCACCACTGCCGCCGTCCCGCCCCCTGCCGTCCCCCCTTGCCGTCTTCCCGCCGGACGACCGCCGTCCACCTGCTCCGGTATGTATTTCTTCTCTTTTTTTTTTTTTTTTTGTAGATCTACTTATATTGTTCTTGTATTTGTGTTTACTATGTTTAAATTTGTTTGTTGTTAGTTTTTGTATTAATTAAACTTGTAGTTATTTGGTTGTTGTTGTAATTAGTTGTTGTAATTTGTTTTGTCTTAGTTTTTAATTATTTCATAATATGTTTGTTTTTGTTCTTGTTAGATTTGTTGTAAAATCAATTTGTTAGTAATTTGTTGTTAGTAATTTGTTGTTAGTAATTTGTTGTTTGTAATTTGTTGTTTGTAATTTGTATGAGAAATATGTATAAAGATAGAATTAATCGGTTTTATTTTCGAGTTTTTCATCCCGATATGATGAAATTTGGAGGAAAAAAAATTTTCCCCCATGGTTGGACAACCAAATCACACGTCCAACCATGGGGGAAAAAAAATTTTCCCCCAAGTTCCACCATGGTGGGACGTGTGGTTTGGTTGTCCTACCATGGTGGGATTAAATTTCTGGAAATCCACCATGGCTGGACAACCAGATCACACGTCCCACCATGGTGGAAATTCCAGAATTTTCATCCCACCATGGTGGGACGTGTGATCTAGTTGTCTAGCCATGGTAGGATTTCCAGAATTTAAATCCTACCATGGTTTGAATTTTTTGATTAAAAGTCCGTCCATGGTTAACCCAATTTTTTTTTTTAGTTTGTTAATTAAGATGATTAATTTAATTTTTTCGATGCTAATATGTTTTTGGAATATTATTAACGCTTATTTGAATGTTTTAATTGTGTAAATGCAGATGGGTGATCGAGGAAAGAACGTTATGGTTCCCGAAGATCGTACGGTGAACCGTAGAGTCACGGCTTCAAAGCGTCGTATTGTTTTTCGGTGTAGTAGATCTAATCCCGTTAGTAGCGGTATTTCTGACATGGAGAGGTCGGAGGAGGTAGGAGGTAGTGTTCCTGAGATTGTTCATGGTCACGAGGAAGCGGAAGATGATATTGTTGACGAGGGTTTGGTGGACACCGAGTCTGAGGGCGAGGAGGATATTGTTCAGCGGTCCGTACCTTTATCGAGATTGGAGGTACCGTTGTCTCAGAGGTTAGCTCGGGACTCCTTTGGTCGCTATTCTAGGTTGGATGATGGTTCGCAGAGGGAGCCGCGGAAGAAGCCGCGCAGCGATAGTGATTGGCTCCTTAGAGACCCAGTTTCTGGTGGGCCCCGTAACATATCGGTGTTACGCAGTTTTGGGGGGCATGTGGCATATAGTAGTTGGATTGAGACCGAGGAGGCTAGGTCCTTTATTAAGTGTTACGAGAGGCTGAGTTATGTGGATGGGTTAGGGAGCATGGAGGTGCCGGTTGATGTTGTTAGGAGGTTTCAGCTGACTGGGTTGACTGGGTTGACGATGTGCTGCACGACAGCTTTGGATGAGAACCTTCTTAGCGCTTTCATAGAGAGGTGGCAGCCGGATACCAACACTTTTCATATGCCTTTCGGGGAGATCACTATTACGCTTCACGATGTGGAGGAGATTCTTGGGATCCGGCCTACTGGTACGAGGGTGTTTGTTCGAGGTACCTCCGTTGCCGGTTCTTCGAGGGAGGAGGCGGGGTTGAAGAGGGCCGTGGCAGGTTTTTTTGGCAAACCTCCCGGAGAGGTGGCACCACCGTTATATAAGGGTGGTGGCTTGTTGGTGTCAGCTTTGAGGGCTCATATCAAGGAAGGGACTGAGCAGGACTCCCTACGTGCTTATTTGATATTGTTGTTGGGACAGACTTTGTTTGTGGACAAGTCTGGTGATAGGGTGTCAGCTCAGTTGTTACCCTTACTTGATGATCTGGAGCAGGTTGGAGAGTATGCTTGGGGTGCCGCTTGTTTGGCATATCTGTACCGGCAGCTAGGCATGGCATCGCGACGGGAGGCTCGCGGTGTTAGTGGGTGTCTGCCCTTATTGCAGGCATGGATTTACGAGTACTTCCCCCAGTGTCGGCCACACGGGGGAGATTATTTGGAGGGCAGGCCACGGGTGGATGCTTGGAGGCACGTTCCTCGGTTTAAGGGCGACATTGACCATTTTCAGATGTGGCGTGTTAGGTTGGACGGGTTTACCAGGGAGCAGGTTAGATGGACGCCTTATTGGACGCGTATGCCGAGTTCTGCGAGATATTCTCGCTATTCCGGCTATATTCGATATCAGTCCATTGTTGAGCCGTACCAGCCTGATCGTTGTATGCGCCAGTTTGGGTACATTCAGACTATCCCGATGCCTATGCCTATCCCATGTACCGAGTACCGTCCAGCAAAGAACGGTTATAATGTGGAGTTTGGTCGGGAGCCCGATACGATGTGGGGCCACGAGACTTCCTTGGTGAACTTCAAGAGTCGGTCTCGACGAGCTACGATGCCTTTCGAGGTATCTCGAGACTATGAGAGATGGTACGATGATATTTCTCACCGATTCTATTTTCCACCATCGGACCGTCTTCATTTTATGCGTCCACCTTTCCACGCTGAGCCAGAGGTAGCCGTTGCACTTAGTAGGCAGTTCTCAGAAGTCTATCGTTTACCTACTCCGGAGATGCAGCAGCAGCAGTTGGATATTTTGTTTAGTCAGATGAGCATGTACTACGATACCCATGATCAGGGTAACTAGTACCGGATATTTATGCATTGTATTTGTTTTCTTCGGTTTTTATGTAGTATTGACTTATCTTTTATTTAATTAGTTATTTGTTTTTATTGGTTTATTGATTTATTTACTTTTATTTATATTATTGTTGTGAAACCATCATTCCATCCATGACACTACATCAGCTTATGGAGGGTTACCAGGGTGATGGTCAGATATTCCATGGCCCGCCGGAGCCAATTTTTATATACCACATTTATACCGGCTACTTGGAGGAGGAGTTATTCAAGCCAAAGGAATATTCATCAACAGATTACTCCACTGATTAGTCTTACTAAAACCGACTGCGTGTGTTTAATGAAAAAATGTGGTGATGATGGTTTCGTTTGCAACATGGGTATTTTAATCGTTTCTTCTATGTAATGTAATTTTAAGACTTATGTCAGCTTTATTTGAGTACTTTATTAATAAATGTCAACTTTATTCGAGTATTGTCAACGTCAACTATATTTAACCAAAAATTAACGTAAATTAAAAAAAACAAACATTAAATTAACGTAAATTAAAAAAAACAAACATTAAATAAATATTCATCAAAAGTACAATTACATTTTGACTCCATTAATAAAGTGCTTAACCGAAACTCAATTTCCGTGCAACTTCTTCATCGGTGCTTTCATTTCTACGTCTCCGACTTCTTCCCGTGGCGGATCCGATGCAAGCGTTCCAGTTCTCGATATTTCTCTGGTACAAAGTTTTGAGATGACTGACACTTTCGTGTCTATAAGTCCGCCAAGCGGGAGCTAGTGGTGGCATGGCAACATCATCTTGCGGCCCTCTTGAATGCAACCGCATCCAATGATTGTGGTAGTTTACAATCCACATAACACCAAAGGGTTTTTGACCTGGAACCAAAGCCCTAAGTGGTAAAATTGTCTCACAACTACCACCCCAAATTTTCTCACCATTGTCGCGACGGAAATGACCGATAACACATATAGTCCAGTTGAAGGTGGTTGCAAACACAAGTAAGTGGTCGGAACACATCCAATGCTCCGTACCGCATGGGATCTCAAGATAGAACTCGGCACGCCTCAATGTAATCTCAAAGCCTGTCAAACCAGTCCTAGAGGATGGATGAGTACCGAACAGGTTCTTATAGACGTCGTCGCTCCTAATCTCTCGGGCACACCACATCCTCATCTGAAGGTAGTCGCCCTCTTGCCCCCGTTGGGCATGTGATATAACCCGGTAACCACAGTGACCATCGTCACCGACATCTACCCAACCATCGAACTGGCCCCAAAGCACCTCCGGTACCCCGTATCGTTTAGACCAAGTTGAGAAAAGGCCAACGGTGTAGTTTCTTTCTAACGGAGCGTTTGGTGGTCCTGGAGGAAAGTCCCCAAATAAGTGAGTACGAGCAGTAGATCCATCGGTGCTAGGTGTCCCATATTTCCTTTGACTATGCTCGAAAGACGACTTGTTCCTAGTCGTGGATTTTTTTGGACGGCCTTTCGGGTTCTCATTAATAGGAGGTGGCAAAACGTCCTCGTCCTCCGGATGTAAGGCGTCACGCATCTTCTCGGCTACCAACCTACGACGAACCGGGTCACTGTTTCTAGCTTCCACTACTAACCCATCAAACTCATCATCATCGGTTCTCTGCATTTGATCAACACTATCAAATACCAAGGTCTTCCAAAAAACATGAACATCATCAACATGGACCCTCCTACCTCTCCTACTCAAATAAACCAATTTGCATGCACAAGGTAGGCCATGAGTTGTCTCAAGCACATGTCCACATCCCTCCTCTAACCCAACACCAAGACCAAGCCCTCTCTGAAGCTCCTCCTCCATTATTCCTATTGCCTTCGTCGACACGACCCCTAGCAACAATGAGAACAAACGACTAGTTATACGAGGCCGACTCCTTGAATCCTCAAGTGACTTTCTAATCTCCGAGTGTTGACTATCAAGCATGTCATTCATCTTCGACCACATACTATCAAGTGTCAAATTTGCACTTTTCAACCATGACTTAAGTAGAGAATGAGCCGACTCGACACGGGAAGTAGACGTGTTACCGAAATGTAGTACATCGTTTGTATAACATCGCACAAACTTCTCCTTGTGCATCGCCCAAGTGCTCAAAACATATCTCCCTAAGGGACCCCACTTTACACGAAAAGACTCCAATGCTTTTTCATACTCTTCCACGGTTAATGCATCAATAACCCGTACCCAACCCGCTTCTGGATTATAGTAGACAAGATCTCTATACCACTCGGTCTTGTAGATGTTCAGGGTTTTGGCATTGATGGCGCGGTTCACGTGCCACCGACACAATAAATGACTAGAACCGGGAAACACCTCCCTAAGAGCGGCGATCAAACCCAACTCCCGGTCGGTGACGAAGACGGTAGGGGAAACAAAGACAGGTGCAAGAATGTCCGACAACCGCCTCAAAATCCACGTGTAGGAATCCTCGGACTCCGTAGAAACAAGTGCACAACCAATTAGGAACGAATTCCCGGTCGGGGTAACACCAACAATCTCAACCAGTGGATTCTTATAGGTGTTTGTCTTGTAAGTAGAATCAATGAGCACAACATAATGATAGGCTCGGAAAAGCTGCACGGCTACGGGATGTGCCATGAATATATGAGAGATCTGTCGTGTCTCCGGATCACTCAAATGCCACATTATTACATCAAATAATGTGCTTCTACCGCAAGAGCAAACATTTGTTGAGCCGTGTTCCTTCCACCCCTAAATTCCCGCCTCAGTTTCTTCGTCTCGTTATATATTTGATTATTTGACGGTTGAGGTTTAGCCGGCGTTCTTTGGTGAAGAGCGTTCTTGATGTCTTTTGGAAGCACACCGGCCTTAACCTGTTGCCTCACATACGCTTTCTCCTCGTCATCCAAAGCCGCAAAATGACGATCACCATCCTTGTAAACCACTTCCTCGTGATTGTGAAACCCTTTACCCTCGGCGGTGATTATGTTCCAAACTGCACCGCTATCGTCACCTTGCCGAGGGTAGTTCTGCACGGCTCGGATACGGAAAGTGCATCCACACTTATTCGACCCACGACGCTTCTCAGGATTATCAATTGGAGGAGGTCTACCATACCTTGAACATCGAAAGTAAGATGCCAACACCCGTCTTTTCTTCTGTTTTTTGCCCCATTATTTGCTTTAACCAAAGCAAAACCATGATCCATTGCAATCCTACTCGCCCAATTAAAGGCATCATCGCGGGTAACAAAACCTAACGTCGTTTCAAAAAACGGATTGTAATCGGTGTTATTATTCCCAAATTCCTCAAACGAGTCCTGTTCAATGCAAATACGTCGCTAATTAGACATTAAATAATTAATATATATTAGTAAAACATGATCTACATACGTAAAATGTTATTAATCATGACTATAAAAAAACGATATCATCTCACCATGGTTAGATGAAGAACTGGATGTCATAAACCATGGTCAAACCTCCATTTCACAAGTCTGACCATGGTGGGACTTGTGAACTGGAGGTCTGACCATGGTCAGACATCCATTTCACACGTCCCACCATGGTCAGACGTGTGAAATGGAGGTCTGACCATGGCCAGACATCCATTTCACACGTCCCACCATGGTCAGACGTGTGAAATGGATGTCTGGCCATGGTCCATGACATCCAGTTCTTCATCTAACCATGGTATTTTTTCCTAATTATTTTTTAAAAACCGCAATTGAATTTTAACTAACTAAGACGTTACGTAAATCAATTAAGTTAGATAAGTATAAACAAACAATTAACGGATTCCGGGAAAAAAAAATTAACAAACGTAAAATTTGATTAATATGTGAACATACCGAAGAGTGTTCGTCCCCCATGATAAGCGATTTAGGAAAATTGTTGTTGTTGGATTTAGTCAAATTGTTGTTCTTGTAGGATTTTAATTTTTTTAGTTGAATTTAGTTGTTTTGATTTTTAGAGAATTAGAGAAGAGAGAGATAAGAGAGATAGAGAGTATAATTCATTAAGGGCATTATCGTCTTTTTTATGAAAAACGTCGTCGATGTTTCCTAAAACGTCGTCGATGTTTACCAGGCGCCCTATTTTAATGTGAGAAGGCCCATTTAACAAACCCTAAACTGATTTATTGAAAGAGCCGTCATATATAATACCTCTTCCTCACCAATTTTTACTTCATTTACTGCCAAATTATTCACTAATAACACACATTTCAACCTCCTTTTCCAATTAAACTCCTTCCATCTACCACCTAAACACCATCTCAACCACCACACTCGACACCGCAACCTATGCTACACTCGCTGCCGCTGTCGCCGCAGCATGCTACGACTCAACCATCGCTTCACTCTTCCATCGCCGCTCATTGTTACATTTTCCGCAGACTCAATCTGTCACCACCATCAACGATATGTGTGTCTTTCTGTCACCCCCAAGCGCAATTACGACCACCCGCATCACCATCGGATAGAGTTGTGATCTTGTTTGAATTTTTATTTTATTTTTCCCCTTATTTCATATACTTAAATCAAGATCTTATATTCAAATGTATTGATTTTGACTTTCTGAATTTCACAAAAATGATACTAAAGTTAATGAATCGATTCATCTTTGGTTTCTGTGTCACAAGTTTGTGTTTTTGATTTTTTCGGATCAGATATTGGATATCGGATACCCTATTCTATTTTTTCGGATAATAAAATTCGGATATCCGATCATTTCGGATCAGATCATGGATAATAAAATTTTGTGTTTTCGAATCGGATATCCGAACCGAAAATCGGATTCGGATCGGATATCCGACCCATGCTCTGCCCTAGTTATTAATGGTTTATTATACGCTTTAACAGCTTTAAGCGATTCGGTTAACCGACATTCCGACAACTGTTCTAGATTACTTTTTTTTTTCAATTTCCATTTATATTTAGGGCTTGCATGGATTGCCGGTAATGAGCCTGAAAAATTAGAAGGTGATTATTGTGGGTCAAAAAAAGAGGTTTGGTAGAGACCAACTTATTCCGGCCCAGTAACTTTTCCCTCTTTGAAGCAGTAATAGATTACTGGCCTCTATCTTCCAAAATAATTACGGAGGGACACAATTTTGGGTGTTTTTCTCATTCTCTTCCCTTAACCCATATATGCCCTATTGCTTTATATGAAATTTTGCTTGAAATTGGATCTATTATTTGAGATTATGTATGTGATTAGTTGTGATATGATTGTCGAGACGATTTAATCATTATTTGAGATGATAAATCAATTATTTCATGGGTATTTGTATAGTATGATATCATTGTTTGAGACGATTTCATCATCACATTTAATCGATTTAGATGAATCAATTTTTTTTGTTCATGTTTAAATTTTGATCAAATTTCATGGGTATTAAAATCTGGGTATTAAATTTCATGGGTATTTTGTGTTTTGCGATTGATTTGTGATAATCATGGATTATGTGATAATTATGGATTTTGTGTTTGATGAAATGTTTTAGCAAAATTGCTGAAATGTTGCAGTTTTTCGTGACCTGGCGGAAGAGGATGAGAAGTACGATTTTTTAGCCATGATCTTGAGCAAGCCTTCATCGATGGAGAAAACGAGTATAAGTATAACCATGACCTTATTATACTCTAGATTAAGATGATTATTGACTATTGATGGTACTTTAATTATGTAGATAATTTATTTTTGTTTCAAAACTTTGGTGTAATACGCTTATGATATCAAAAATTTGTTGTGGTTTGATGACAATTATGAATATGGCACTGATTATAATCAGTAAGCAAGACATATATTTTTTCCCTTAGTCATTGCAGGTATTCCAAACTTGGGAATTATTAATCCAGTAGATATTACTCTTAGTTGCCAAACCTCACATAGAGGAAAAATTCCCTCCCCAATCAAGTCCTTGGGTAATTATCACACCACTAAAAATCTCCCCCTCAAAAATAAAGTGGATACCAGGCGAGCCCTTACTAGTGATATAATTTAATTTTCATTATATATTATACTTAACAATAAAGTTAATTAGATAAATTTAAGTATTAATTAGTTCACTAGAAAAATGAAATGAAAGAACAATTTTTTTATATACTATTTGCATGTTTTGTTTAGTTTTTACAGAAACGCTTCGGTTCTGCTAACCGGTGTTCCAAAATTGCGAACCGGAATCAAACAATTACCATGAGAAAGTTAACGGTTCGATTCACCAAATTGCTTTGTCAAAACGCTTCAGTTAATCAAACCTGAAAAAATGCACGCTTTTTCGGTTCGCCTATTATCATTATGTTTATACTACACATCATGAATAGGGTTTGGGAAGAGATCATGCTTCGTGGTACACATGTTAGACCCGGGTTCGCTAACTTCGCGAGACTATTTTCGGACCTAAACACATATCTAATCGTACGTTGACAGGGAGAGAGTCTGGATCTGTTATAGGTCCAATCGTTTTAAATTTAGTTTACTACTCCCCCCTATCCAAACCAAAGGTTACACTTACCTTATTTGGACCATCCAAACCAAACTACACATTCCTTTTCGGGTAACAAATAAGACCAACTACTCCTCATTTACCCTATATATTTACACAATATGTCATTACCCCACCCACCCAACTAACATTAAATACTCAAGTGGTCCTACTTTCATTCCAATACTACCCTTCCCTTTTCAATGTTTTCTTAAAACGTGTGCTCTCTTCCATGTAACCTTTGGTTTGGATGGGAGGGGGTATATTTTCATCTTTTAAATATAACTTTATTATTAAAGTAAATAAAATGCATCGAAATGTTTAAAGGACTTATAAATACAAAGAACTAGTTTTAGTGTCCGGCCCTACTCAGGCTACCTCTATTTACCATTTGAATTTTGTTTTCTACGAAATAAAACTATGTTTGACTTGTCTAACTCGTACATTTAACATTATAATTATTTTTCTATGACATATCTTTAAATTATGATGAAATGTAAAATTTATCAACAAATTATGAGACACATTCATTACTTTCGTTCTTAATATTGTTACTTTCACGACATCCCTTGTAATACTTTTTGTTCACCAATTTATGCGGTCACTATTGTTTCTTTGACTAATCCCGCTATTTTTACGGTTAAATTCCTTATTTCCGTTAATTTTATCAAACTTATATATTTGATAAATAAAATATTTTTCTTAAATTAATTGGTTAGCTAATAGGTCAATCTTTCTCCGGTTGCTACAATTGTTACTTTCACAACATTCTTTTTTACCGATTGCGTCTCAATCATTTGTTTGCCTTTAATTAAAATATTCCTCACAAAAATAATAATAAAAAAGACAAACAAATAAATGGGACAAAAGGAGTATGAAAGGAGGGATTTTCGTAACCCCTATATTAAACAAATCTGACTACCTAAAATGAGTAATAGACAGCTACGGGTTTCGAATCCACGAAAACCGTTAAAGTATTGATTTATGTAAAGTCAAATAAGTAATGGGAGCCAAATTGATGAGTGAAATAACAATCTAAAGAAATTGAATTAACTAAACTAGCCCTGTCAAAATACAAATTGAAAAAGGCAAATGAGGCCTAAAAAAAAACAAGTTAAGGCTCCAAGAAACAAGAAAGAGTTTTTGTCAGGGAACTTGGTTTGGATCCATCTAAGAGAAGGAAAAAGTTGATGCCAAGGACCGAGGGTCCATTTGAAATCATTGCAAAGATAGGTTCAGATGCTTACAAGGTTGACTTGCATAGTGACTATAAGGTGCATGACACCTTCAATATTGGGGATCTAAGTCCATACTATGATGATATTTAGGATAAAGAGATTGGAGGTTTAAGGACAAGCCCTTTTCAACAAGGGGAGGTTGCAGCAGGAACTGAGGGACATCTCATCGTAGAATCACTAAGACAACATCACAACATTGACCATGGCTCTTATTCAGCATCAATTTCGGTATTGAGGAAAGTTGTCTAAGGGAAGTTCCAAGCCACCTACTGTCACCACGACCAAATGAAAAGCACCTCAACTAGATATAAATTAGTCCAGGCATCCAAGGCAAATTCACAACCCTCTAGGCAGAAATCAAGCTCCAAAAATTGTGCAGAAAAGCTGACTGGAAAAGTAGAGAAGCAAGTTTCCTCTTTTGGCTCGACATGATGAGGTTGTTCTCAAAAGCATATTGATCCATTCCTACTTAAAACAAAGACACCATGGCATGGGAAGTAGGGTGCATTTAATTCCCCCGTCCTTATTTACTTGCCAAGAAGCAGCTACAACTGCAGCAATAGGACAAGGACCTTCACAACCTTCATGCACCCTATATTTTCAGTCTGTGTACGTATTAGTTTTGTTCCAAGATCCTGTAATAGAATGGCTCATTCCTTAGCGTCTAAAGTCATTCGTTGTTAGTTCCATTACTTCACAACTGTCCAAAAAAAATATAGCTGTTATTTTGTTTCTTTCCTAAGATGAATTTATAACCTTTGGATGTAGGGTTTGTATATACTGAACTTCAGTAAGCTATATAAGGGCCCTCTTTTCTCTTCATTAAGGCAACTTATGTTTAAATGAAAAGAAAACTGAGAGAAAGCTCTCAACCAACAAACTTGTAAAATTTCTTGTAGTTTGTATCACGCCTGAAATTCAATTTGTGTCTGCTGTAATTGAATGTTAAAAGTCCTTCTTCTTGATATATTTTCCCTTGTTTTTCGTGGGATTAGTTCAGTAAATATATCCTTGTACCATTTTCAGTTGGCCTGTCAATCCAAAGTTCTTGTTTCTAAAATTCAGTGTCTTTCCCAAGTACTACACCGTAGTTGTGCTTATAACTTGCGAATTTTAAGTTCTTTTTATATTTTTCGTGCGAGATCGAA